>JAARMF010000180.1:75443-130900 GCA_022844705.1 Toxascaris leonina | reverse complement strand
GCCCAACGACACCGACAACCAATAAGCTAGGATAGGAAAGTTAAAATGCGGTTAGAAATCATTAATCGGATTTCACGTAGAGCTTGCATTATGATGTATGATGTTGAACTGAACGAAACTATTCGAAAAGGAGAGCTGATGCTGCACATTTACCTATCACTAAATGTCTGTCGAAGGGATGATATCATAGGGAACTATCTGATAGACTACTTTTAGGGCGTGAGTTGTATGCAAATTATTCATTTACTTATTTCATCGCCGCGAAGCGAGGAAGCATGCAAAATATGCAAATATGAACAGCAAGAAAAAGTAAAACATTCGCAAATTTGTAGAGCAAAATCATTCACTTAATCGTGCGAGGCAGCGCAAATCAAATGATGCAATCTAGTCATAAAGGTGGATAATTTCTCTGCCTTGACAAGCTGTCTCTGGAATTTATTCCAAATTCGAGCCACTTGAAATGGAAAAGTGTGGAGTACACTTTTAACTTTGCACATCTTACGTGCCGTGCCAACTGGCAACTGGATTACCCGCACAGTCGATCGTCAGCAAGTATGAACATCGTTTTGAGGGAGATGTTTGAGAAGCCTTTAACGACAGAACAGCAGAGGGCGAGATCGAACTGAAAACGTCTGTATTCTAAAGACGGTAGTTGAAGAATCTTCAGATGGGTCTCGCAATTTGGGCTATAAGGTCTCCGGAATACTTTGCAAAAAGCTATTCGTGTGAAGTATTTTGCATTTTTTTTTCAGTACGCTTGATATCCGAATGGTGATAAGATGTCCAGACTTGCGGACAGTACTCGCGAAGCTGGCGGCAGTGCAAAATGAAGGACTTACGATAATGTTTGAAACCCCACGTTGTAACACTCTCAGTATACAGATTGCGACTTTGAAGGCTTTTGCAGATTTTTCAGAACAACGCACATTCCACTGAAGTTCGGGACAAATTTGGGACACACCCAAATCGCGGAGCGCATCGACAGATGTTGGTGAAAGCAAACTGTCTAATGTTAAGGAAAATTCGCATTGGAAATTGATATGCTGAATGCAGCATTCATTATGCGAAAGATCTAACTGCCATTTTCTGGACCACTCCCAAAATGCGTGAAAGTCAGTTTGTAGCAGATGTTGATGGTTGGGGGATCATAGTGAATGCGATAAATTTTTACATCAGCCGCGAATAATTTGCAAACGCCGGACAGTTCGTTGAGTACATCGTTTACGTAGATCACAAATAGCAGTCGTCCAAGCACACCACCCCGAAGCATACTACTGATTGCACCGTACTTTTAAAATAGTGAGCCCCTGGCGTTCACCTCCAGTATCCTATTCGAAAGGACGGATTCTATCCACTTTATTAACAATCCACAAATTCCGTATGCTTTTAGTTCGTGAACAAGCATGGGGTACTAAAGACATCAAATGCATTCACACAATCGGCGCAGACTACATCAATTTGTACTCTTTAATTCGGTGCCTTGATCCAGTCATTTATGCACAGCAATAAATGTGACGTTGTTGAAGGTCTGAGAATTAATCCGGATCGGGAGCAGTTTGGCAGATTTTCGGTCACCATATACTCGAGGATGGAATCTTTGACGATGATTTCCATTGCTTTACGTATCGTTGACATTAGACCTAGGGGCCTATAATTTTTAACTTAATGCGATGGGGGTTTTTCAAAACGGAGTTACTATGACAGTTTTCTAGAATGAAGAGAGCGAGCTGCACGAAATGCTTCGTTCGAAGATCATAGTTAGTGGGACTGCGATAGTGGCAGCGGCATGCCTCAGAAAGTAGGATGATGCCGTCTAGAGTCAACGAAATTTTGTTACTTAGTTTGTTGATAGCTTTTAAGAGAGAATTAGGAGTAATGCCAACGGTTTGAAGGTGTTTCTCACCCTTCGGGGGAAATTCTGATAACAAACCATCATCGACTTTGAAAACTGAGGAGAAGAATTTAGCAAATGTTTCCTTCTTGGAAGAATCAACGAGCATGACGCTTTCGTTTTTCAATTTCAGAGCACCAGAGCCTTGATGAGCTTTTAATAACTGTGACCTTTTCCATAAATTACTTCTTGATCGCCTGAACAGATCGAAATCCTCTTGATTCCGTGCATACTTTCTGCACTAGATTTGGAGATACTTTGCGCATTTACTGAAAACTGTATAACCCTTCTTTATTTCTGTCATGCCAGAGCAAATATTATTCCACTATGAGACGCTCAATATAATCAGGTAGATTTTCGTGCCTTCCACATTCTTTCAGGACCGCAGCAGAAACATTTGAGACAAAAAATATGAGTGCATCTCCTCGACGCTGCAAGCATTGCAAAAACAACAGTTAAAATTTGCTATCATATAATTTGCTTGACAACAATCGCATATGCTGAAATCTCTATGCCCGGCGCGATGAAGTCTACGGGTCATCACATTTATCTCAACAAGAATGCTTTCACGATCACTGGTTGAAAAGTTGGAGGTAAATCTTGATTCGTTGAGGACAGCAACACCATTAATCAGCAAAAATCAAGCGCACCGTCCACACGGGTGGCATCTTCGATCAGATTGAGCAATCTACGCTCTCTAAGGAAGATATCAAGCGAACCATCCGAGTATGCAAGGCTATTCGCAGGGGCTAGATGAAGATTAAAATCGCCCACTGTAACCGATGGATGAGCGGCTATGCAAAGGTCTGCAGTCACTTGTAGAAACTCCTCACTATAACAGCCGATAAATTTGGAGGTCGATAAGCAAGGATTGTGCGAAATTGGACATTGCAGAAAAAATCAACATAAAAAACTCTGCCAAAGGAAAGGGCTTTACTCTCAAACTAAACGGCGTCTGAAAAATCACGTGGCATCCACACCTACAGCACACCCTACCTTTAGCTATACAGCAACAATTGCAGCAGAAAACGTTGTAGGTGAAGTTTAATGGGAGCAGTGACTCAGAAATCTGTAGACCAGGTTTCCGAGACCAAAATTATGTCTGCTCAATTATTTTGACTCAACAGTTGCAACTCCGGTAGTTTATTCACGATACTACAAGCGCTGAAGTATATACAGTTGAGAGAGTTTGGCTGATTATTTTCTCGAGTTAAATGAACAGCGGATACTACTGATTGAAGTAATTTGCTAAAGATGTCGCAGTGATTCAGCTGAAACAATAGTTTTTCCACCATTTCAGTAGCGTTGGGCTAATTGGACGGTTCCTGGGCGGTTGTGTCTACTTTCGTCCGANTGAGCTTTCGTGTCTGCTTTCGCTCGGCTCGACGGGGTGATGGATTGTGGAATGCCTGTCAGATATGACAGCTACCTGCGAATATGTTGAATAAGCAGGCGTGAACCAACCAACGGCGAACTCTATCAGAGTGTGGTCGGTGTTGGCGGTGGCAAGCCAGCACTTAAGAAACGCTCACAATACCCAATGACAGTTTCGTGTCACAGCGAGTACGATCCGCCGAAAAAAATTGCAGCCCTATTGCCTCGCAGGGCACTTCGTGGAATAAAGGCTAAGAGAAGGAAACTTCGAATAACCGAAACCTAAGTCGCCAGCAGGCCGGTCACCAGGCGATGTGCTACTGGCCACAGCAATATGGAAAGTAGGATCCGCTTCGACGTCTATATGGCGTTGCTTGGATGCGGCGAGCTTAGGATCGCGAAAAATGGAAAAATTGCCAGCTGCATCGATGGAGAGAACGACAAAATCGATGCAATCATAGCTGTTCAAGGTAATTCAAGTTATTCAATAACATCATCCTCGCTGGTACTACAGCCATTTCCCGTTGGCCTTCTGGATGGCCGCCAGCCACGATGAACAATCTCATCGCTGCAGATAAAGAAGCCCACATCTGGCTCAGCTGTATGCATTTGAGCAAGCTCCTCACAAAGCGCTCTTGGGTCGACCATCTTATGCACACTCGTTTGTATTGAAAGGAATGTTCTAGTGAACGACAATCACGCAAATTTGAAGAACAGCATGACTATTCGTGAAGAGGACATTGATCGGACGATGACGCTGATCGTTGAAAACCCACATCCGATATACTTCACACGGAATGTGTCGATCTTAAGATAATTCAGGATCTGTTTGAGGGTGCCAGCATCAACGGCAGCATGTTCCTGAGCGTCAACAACCAGCGCCTCGTCGACTTCGATGGGTAATAGCGATCGCTGGTAATTCCTTCCATCGAGAACGTCTTCGTGTTGCGAAGCAGGTGTGGCAACTAGTGCATCACTCTGAGGTTTTCCCGTCGAATATTCGATTGGTCACCTGCCGCAGGACGGCGTTACGGCCATAGCTTTGATCTTCGCGAGATCCCTGACGATATCAGACAGAGTAAGCATGATAGGCTGCAACGCCTCTGCGAACGTCTTAGTGAAACGTTTGGCGATACTACTTAAGGCAACCATTACTGCGTCATCGGCGATCTTCGAAATTTCGACCTTGAGTGCTCCATCAATAACTTAAGCCATCTCGCAATAACTCGCAATACATCTAGCTTTAGTGGACGATCGCTCAAGTATAAGGTGTCGGGTTTTTGGAGCTCCGTGTGAGGTGGTTTACGTGTAGCCATTATCAGCCGGTCCTCTGACCTGCCATCATTGAAAGGGTGTCGCTGAGCGATGACAGTCGGATATCGATGATAGACGGACTCTCATACGTGTACACTACAAAACTCCACAGACGAAACCACAAAGCCACATGCTGCCTGCAGAACAAACCATAACACGACCGCTCACGAACGCGTAACAGCGTGCCTTGTGAGCGAAGCGTCAGCAGTCTTTCAGCTGTTATAGCGTTTGAGCGCTGAAAATCTCATATGCGTTGTATAATTTTAGCATAGCGATAAAATCCTCGTTGTGGATACTATTGGCAGGGCTCAGCGGATGATTCGAAATATCGTAGAAGAACTTTGGCCAGGTAACCCAATATACATTTAATATAACGACATGTCTAGGAAGTCCAACAAGCACTTTCTCGTAAAACCTCGAAAATAAATCCCCGTTTCAATAAAGCTGCAGTGGCAGGAGGGAAGTCGGTATTTTGGCACTTCTCTGAAATGGGAATAGACGAGATTTTTTCCGTATTATGCTCCGTTTGGTATGGGTATGCATTTAAGAGGGCATATGATGGCAAAGAAGGGGGGGGGGGGGAGGGGAGGGAAGAGATAGGGCTGGGAGAAATAGGGAGCTTATAAATTTCAACACTTCCCAAAAAGGATATGTCAAGAGGTGAGCTTATATAGGAGAGATTTTTGCGGCGATTAGAATAGCACATTTCCATGGAATTTTCTTTCTTTTATTTTCCTAAAAAAATTTTTTGTCGAAAAAAAAGTACTAGAACCTTAGTGTTGCTATAAGATCGATTTGCACTGGTTATAAGGGTGTCAAATTATCTGCAGCGGAGGAAAGTTTCGGTGAGCATTAACGACACGTAATACACGCTGACTGAAACATTGAAGCTAAAAATGCCAAACTCCATTTCTTTAGGAATTTGATGTTACTTTTCAAAGGAAAGGGGATCTTGGGAATGCACTCATAATGAAGCGTATTTTAGGTGGTATTCAATCACAACGTTATCTGTATGAATGTTTCGAAATAAAGCTTCGGGGACGCCCATTTCAGGTTTACTGCATATAGTTTCTTTAAAGACGTATGAAGGAAGGATTTGTGAGCTCAGTCAGCGTTAGTTATCAGTTGACGGAATGCTGCTGCGCTCAAAAAGTTTTAGAATATGCTAAGCATCTTCTTCTATCAATCAACTGATATAGTTTTTTGATTCATGATACATCGAAAAGGAAGTCACGCTACTGAGTGGAACGTCTCAAATTAAATCTTTATTTGTTTGAAATTTCTGATAATCCATACTGCGCAGAAATTGCTAATTACCGGCTTTTAGCAAAACTTGCCTGCTCTAGTTCCTTTCTTGGCTCTCGATGTATGCAAATGTCGTTTGTGTCATACGTACTTTTCCAACTTCACCACAGTTTCGCCCGAAAAATCCGGATTTCCTCTTTGTGATGAAACTCGAACAAAACAAAACAATGGGAAACAAAACAAAATGAAATATGGAGAATTTTCCTTCTCATAAAGGCTATTCAAATAAGTGAGACGTTCGTCAGCAGCAAATCAGATTTTGTGTATTTAGATACCGCTAATTTCCATGGGACAGTCGATGGGTCGAGCGCTATCTCAAACAAGTGTCTTTCTATGTGCGATGCTCGCCGAGATGCTTCGATGTGATTATGAGTTGGTAGCATCGTTCTATACTGGCAAATCATTCGCACGCACGACATGGATTTTTGTGGCTAAAGAAAGACTACATGATGTTTGTCATTTACGCAATTCGTTGATCAGATGCTTAAACAGAAATTATTTGCTTGTTTTATTTACGATATTTGAGCGGTCGGTCGATTTCATTGCACAGAATACAAAACGCTCATATGATGCCATACTTCATAACGCAGTCTGTGGTTTGCTTTAAAGGAATTCTCTCATAGTATGTTATACGGATTTGTTTCAAAAATTTCTTTAAATGTTTTAATGGTAGCAAGTGGCAAGTATTGCCAATGTGATGTTCACTATTTTCCGCGCCTTAGTGCACTTGGTCTTAAATTCTAATCTACGGCAGAATCAAACTAAAATGTTCAGGCTGAGACATTCGAGCATGTGGCCTGTGTTGGTATACGTGGCAAGGGCAGGATACAACTGACATGTGCACCACCACTAATTGAAACGCAACTCGTAGAGGACGTATCATATCTCACCCAAGAAGTAACCAACGTTGAGAAGGGCATCGATGTGAAATTACGTGGCACTGTATGGTCGCCTGCCGACTTTGAACAAGTTGAATTTCAATAGCGTTTTCATGATACAATCATATCGAAATGCTCTATGCTATTTTTTAATTCCGGATGGAACAATACTTGGCGCTCAGTTTTTGTTGCAATGACTTTTGGGCATTTACTCATTGAAATGGGTGATGACGAATTCTTCACGCATTCACAGCTATAAAAAGGTTTTTTGCCAACGCAAATAATCAAATATCTTAATTGAAGGCATCAAACGCAAAGAGGATATTCCTGAATTTAGTTCGTCGCTTTAGCTCTGCCGGTTATCATCTTTTATCTTCGGGATCTCTGCGGGGTCAAGCGAAGAGTGATATGTTTTTCTTTCACAAGGTTAAATTTTTTTATGCAAATGCTCATGTGATATGGTGCTGGTTTGCTCTACAGTGTTCATCGATTACATTCAAAGAATTTCTCCTATGATTCATGACAATGGGGAAGTTCAGAAGTCACTCATGGATATCACTACAGGAGACCCCGTGGCAGATTTTGATATGGTCTTCATTGAGTGGGTCGTTTGCATTTCAGGATTCTAAGGGAACTGGAAACTTCATCAAATTTTTTATTTGATTTGCTACTCGGATAATCGTCACTGATGATAAAAATTGAGAGAATGCCGATTTGTTCTGGTAAGAAACAACAACGAATCTACGACGCATAATGCCCACTGTAGTCGTAGACTCAAGAGTAGAGATAAGTGAATTTTTTTTGTTAATGAAAATCAGTATCTAAAAGACGAGAACCTTATTTTTTATGAACATCATTGCTTCTTCCCCTCAGAGCTTTATTTTTCAGCGGCTAAAGTGTTGCGATGATTTGGATTATTTCATCATATCGTACGAACGAAAGGATCGTTTGCGGGTATTCGAAGCTTCACCAGAGACGTTGTCCTGTGTAGATAATGTGGTTAGAGAGCATTGGTCTAGGGGCATACAAGAAGCGAAAAATGCGTACGCAAGTATCCAATGCTCACGATCGTTTATCACGCTTGAATTGCAGCTTAGGTTCTCCAGAAACGAAAGGCTGGAAGGAAACTGAGAGCACTTTCCGCAGCTGCAGTTGCTACGCTTTCGGTCGATTCCTACTGTCTTGAATTGTTATCCAAAAGCATATCGATGGATTCACGTTGCTTATGAACTCGTTTCAAAATTTTTCGCGCTTTCCAATCGTTAGCTGGTATTCTTCTTTAGAATTTTAACCTATTTATAAAATTTTTTAACTCTACATATCTTCACTAGAGAGAAATCTATTGTTGGCACTATTTTTTCCTGAACTGTCTTATCTCCTTTTCAGCTAGGCTGTGCTGAACTCAAGCTTGCTGGTAATCCATTTTATACGGACGGTAATGAGCTATTGGAGACTCAACGAATGACTATCGATCTTCCAAAAAAATGTTTGATATTGGTTGGAAATTGATAGCTGCAATCACACTTTCACAACGAATCAATGATAAGGTAGGCGCGCGTCACATTTGCTTTAAATGATTGGACTAAAGAGTTTTTGAGACAGAAAAATGGATACGAATACAGAGGCAAATATGAAATTTCAATGGAAATTTAGGCTAAAAATGACGTAAATGAACTCAGGAAACGCAAGGCGGATGAGACCGAAGTTGAAACCATCGCATTATAGACTATTAAAGTAGTCATGTTTCACCCTTCATCCGCTTAGGTGAACGATTCAGTCATGCAGAGAATAACTGTCACAAGCAATGCAATCACTCAATCCTATAAATTAATGAATCGAATTGAAAATACGTAAGCTATATAGAATTTTAACATTTTAAGCAGTTCGTATTATAAAGAGTTGGAGGAAAAAGATTTAGAAAAGCGGCACAAATGGTAAGTAAAAGAAGAGAGAAATACTATTGGGAACTAATTAGTGAAAAATTTATATTTGAATACGATATCTACTTGATGAAATGCTAATAGTTAAACTAGTGGCATTATAATAATTTCAAAAAAATCGTGAGTTATATGCTGTGCAATTAAATAATATCCTTTTTCGATAATAAAACATAGTGAATGCTTCATGAATTTTCAAGAGATCATAAAAGTTGACCTAAAATTTAAAAAATTTAAATTGCATACTGTACAATTTTCGTATAATCACATATTTTTGGTGTTCATAGAATAATAAATGCCACAAACGTAATCCATAATAGTATAGCTGAAAGAAAAATTGAAGAGGATAACGAAAAGCGAAATGTGCGAGCAAATTAAAACAAATCTGGGCTGAATTGAAGGTAGCCCCCAATCGAACAAGAATTGGAAACAGACCGCACTAATGACAAAAAGAAGTGCAACCAGCTGTAATATTACGTAGACTGAATAAAGTCGAGTATAGCCACCTCTGAGACGTTAATTTTAAAACGAGCCGACAAGACTCATTGCTTTAAGTGTCTAAGTTGACTATTGTGTAAGTGGGCAACAAAACCAGCCCTTCTAGGATCTTAGTGGAGATGGAAACTTTCCATGGCACGCATGCCCAAATTCAGTTAAATGCAGATGTGAAACACTTGGATATTAGGTAAATTTCAATAAAATCTGTTCAAGATATTAGCTGAAACGGAAAAATCTCAAAAAACTTAATAAAAAAATTCACAATGGTAACGAAAACTCCGTTTGGCTCAATCTACGCAATCGCGTATACCGTAGTTCAAAGTGGTAGTGCTTGGCAGTGCTGTTTTATATTCGAGACATCAACACCGGTAAAAAAGAATATTTTCGGTTTGAGTCCTGCGAGGACTGACTTGCTGAGAGTTATCAGCGCATCGCTCGAGGTACGCTCAAAGCTAAGAAGACTCATCGAAGAGTACTGGACGAAAGGAATACAAGAAAGCGGTCGGTTTGCAATCTTCACAAATTGTTTGAATTCGAGCCAAACATTTTGAATACGGCTAATAGATTTGTGGTTAAGAGCAGAGCTGCGGCAATCCACATCCGCCACAGTTACTGCAAAACATTTCCGGGGTTTTCAGCCCGAACGCCGCAATCATAAATGCCACCGATCTTATGAAATTCGATGCAGTGAGTATGCTGATCGAAACGTCGCTTCGAAACGATCGTCTACGCTGAACACAGAAAATCGCGTTGCATAGTGTCCCATCCGGCACCTAGATACTAGCCAAATACGATGCCGATCCGCTTTCTGGGCTGCTGGAAGGAAACCGATTCTTACAATGTCCGTTCAAATAGAAACGACGGCATCCGCAGTCATACTGCTTTTATGCTTTGCAATTCAAAAAATTTCAGTGAATTTATTCCATTTTCTCCCGCAATAACAGAAGAAAACACTCCTATGTAAAGTATTTTTCAACGCATTCTGGTGGCATCTTCTGCGTCTGTTTAAACATCAGATGAACACCATTTATGAACGCACACCTTGCAACTGAGCTACCTGAACATCTTCTATCTCTAATTCCAAGATTTCATACGGCTCAGCTGGACGTTTTCTCCATCGATCCAAGACGAGATCTTTCCCCGCAAAATTTGTCAAAGAGGGTGTCGCTCACATAGCCAACGACGATCATACGCTATCACAATAATGGATGACTCGTTATGTAAGGAAAAACGGAATCGGTAAAAGCATTCAAAAATGCTAAAGAAAAACAGGGAAAAACTGCGAAGAGCAGAATCAAAGAGATAGAAACTATTTCTACAAAGTAGCGAAAAAAATATTCCACGTGCCCATCTTAGTCCAGCACGCATTCAAATCCGAAATGCTGTACTGTCTTCACTAAGCTTCAAAGAGAGTACCATATTCATCTTCAGTTGAAGAACTTCTGGCAAATTTTCTGAATTTCAACGGAGACAGGCTCACATTAATGAAAATAGGTCAACCGTAGCATACGTTTTCGTCGTTTGACATATGAAACTCTCGACACCTGTCACAAACTCAGCATGAAAACACGCTCCATGTTTCTTCTGCAGCGCTCCTCACCCCTCGCCCTCTCCTACACGTGAAAGAAAGTTCTTTGCAGCGCGTGAACTTCAAAGCAGTTTGCGTCACATGCCAAGCGCTGCACATTCGTGTGATATTTCGAAGAAAATAGCTGAATGACTCAGTCATAACAGCTCACTGCTTTTTGTGAGGTATGCCCAGAGCACCTCACCTGAAGTAGATGGTTAAGCGTATGTGCAACTTTTGCAAATATCAGTTAAAAAGCAAATCAAATACAAAAATGTTCAGAGGAGACCGAGTGGGGAATGCATTCCAAGCTACTCGGCAACCCGTGGCCATTGCGGGACAACCGTGACGATGCAAATCGTGGCCGTATCTTGGTGACTGCAATAACTGAGGAAATGAACCGAAATGGATGGAGTGTACTAGGTGCGATAGACGTCGGTTCCCGTACGACCGAAGACGATGAAGGACGCATTGTCATTGATGATCCTGACCTAATTTTGTTCATTGATACGTCGATTCGATGACGAATGGCTCATGAGATTGAAGACAGTTTTGCCTCAATATCTTTTAGCATTAACGCCAGCCGGAATAGCCTGACAAGGAATCGTTCTCCAACATCGTTAGTGTCGGAAGATACAAACCAGCCAATATTGCCGATGCTCGAACAGTTCTGCATAGTTGAGGCAACTCTAGCAGTAAGGCATAATTTGAGCTTATTTCAGCTTAGGCGCTCACTCAGCTGAAAAGTCGAAAATTTTCGTTCCAACACATCATTCGCCTAAAACGGCTTATTCGCAGTTCACAAGCCAAAAAAGAGACCTAAACGGCTCAAGCCAAAAGAGACAAAAGAAGTTTGACAGCCATCTGCCAGTTGAATGGGAAAAAAGGCTTCAGCAGTCTAAATTTTTAGCGTTCCCCTGATCGGCCGCCAAGAAAAGTCAGTAACAACACCACAGTTTACATGGTTTTTTTTGTCAAAAAGCTCTGTATGAAATGGTGCATGCCATTTGCTAGCGTGTAGCTTCGCCAACGCATCATTCACGACGCAGCTTTTTTTGCCAAAAACAAGAAAGAAACATACTTTGTTGGATGCTGAGATGTTTCGAATGTGAAAGCCCAGTCGTGCACTAACGACCATCTTAGAATTGAAACAGACGACTGACAAGTCCACAACGGGAGAAGAAACTGACAAAGTGATCATGCATACAATTGATGAAGAAGGGATGTGATTAGAGTGCAAGGGAAAGGAGAGGAGGGGAAGAGGGGGGGGGGGGGGTGCGGAAGAGGGAAGAAGTGAAGATGCGAAGATAAAACTCAATAAAATATTTAGCAGTGGGCCGGGAGGGACGCGAACTTTTGCCTACGTTGAATAATCTTGCATTGATTCAATTTCGCAAGAGTGTAATAATGGATATTTTGCAAACAATCTGAGGACAACAGACACAAAACAACAGGTAAATAAAGCTTTTTTTATTGCGACATGCAATGATTCAAAGAGACTTAAGAAACAAGCGAAACTGCGCTATCGACTCTCACAAAGGGTTTAATAAACAGAGAACGATAGTGACGCAATAAAAGCGATGAACAACTGAAAATGTAACATGCGAGATTTTTAGTTGAGTGAAAACATATTAGTACGTTGAAAATCAAAAATTTCTCAGCATATACATAGCGACTTTATTTGCTGTCGCATTACCTTAAAGCATATCGTTGGTGTATTCAGAGATGTCGCCTATCTAAGCTATGGATCGGCTTTTTGAAAGCTTCCTATAAAACCTCATCATAAACCTATCAAAAATCAGAAAAATGAAAGTTTTACAATGTACGTTCATCTTCCTTCCACCTGCGAATGCAGACATATGAAACTTTGAAGGAGGGTAGAAAGGTCTGCTCGCTTCTCAATTCGAGAACAACTACCTCGCGTTTTCCATCACATAAACAAGAAGGCTGCAATGTATAAAACAGGAATAGGAAACCTCTTTCGGAAATTGCCATAGAAACATTTTGAATAGTGTATCACTTTAGTTTCGCTGGAAACGTAAAGTACCTCGGTTTTCAGCTCAAACGCAACTTTAATGACATAAGCTGACAGGTTGAACATATTTGCGCATTTCTACAGAAGCCTCATTCTTTCTCCTCTTCGATCCCTCGCTGAGTATAAGATTTGTTCAAAATATTCAACGCAGTACAACAACATTGTTTAAGCAGATGTTTCTTGGTGTAGAACACATGCTGTACAGCAAGTATCGATATAGGATGGAGATCAGATGAAAGTGGAGAAGATCGATCTGCTGGTACTGCCTCGTTTCCCACTTTTATGGCCTTTCCTGAGCCGATACATATAATCAGTTAATAAACAGTGCTCAATGAACGCACAAAATCTTGCGCGTCCTTGTCATCCTTTCTGCTTGAGAGAACTGCTGTCGATGCCCTTTCTAAAAAATGATGTGCGTCTCGACAGTACGCCCACAATATATTAATACGAGCTCCTTCCCCTTCAACCGTCACTTTTTTTTAGGAAGCAGAGATTTCCTCGAAAGTCTCGATAAGGAAGAACGCTGCAAACTCTTTTGAGTCGGAAATTTTGGAACCAGAACCCAAAAGCACCGACATGATTTTTCCACGATTTTCTTCGAAAATTCCCCAACATTCCAAAGTTTGTAAGCGCCTGATAAGGACCCATGTGCTTCACAGATCTCGGGCTGTGAAAGTTGTCTTGGAAATTTCCAAATCTGGTAAACATCTTTCCTGGTTGAGTAGATTATAGAAGGGATTCTTCTAAGATGCATTTTCTAATCAAATGGAGAGTGAAACTTGTCTTCACGACGGCTTCGCTACAAAACTGCTCCCCATTGTGCAAAATTATCTCAATACATTTTATTGCCTGAAAGTGATACGACAGATTGAATTCGAGCATATTGGACTGCGTAGGTTATAAGCAACAGTGAAAGTTTTATGAACTGCAAGCTGAGAATGCCAGAAAGAGTCCGCGCCCATAGATCGACCTCAGCCACCATTTGCTTCCTAAACTGTTTGAAACCAAAGCTTTCAGAACCAGGTAAGCAAACCTTTTTTAGAAGGATGTATGAGAATGAGATTGAACTGACGTAGTGCAGAACCAGCGGCAGTGCCGATACCCGGCACCTCTGCCAGGTCCAAGAACGCTTCGCCAGCAAAGTCGTTTGACCGTAGAAAGTCGTGATCCATAACAATGAAATGTACCACTGCGACAGCCGGTATTTTGCTCGGAATATGACTGTAATTTGTGGCACTACTCATAAAAGATTGCCAACGTACACCATTTTCAAAATCTAGACCAAATTCAACAACTGTTCTTACAGAGCCAATTGTGGAATTCAGTAGATACCGGCGTCAATCGTTTCTCCTCTGTTTACACAGAAGAATGGATCTTAAGCGCAGAAATCACGAATTGACCAAAATACTTGAACTTCACAATGAACCTGTATAGTGGTTTCGCACAAACTATTACTTTTGGTTGATTAAGTCAATGCTGCGAGTTGAAGTTGGAAGCATTTTCCGCTCTACTGGGCCTCCACCTCTGCTCACACCTCAAGCCTACTAAAACTCTGACTAAAGCTTCGTTTCAAGAGAGGCCACCCAAACGTCCACTTGACAAGCTGGCTAGCCAGTAAATCTTTGATATCTTTGATCTTACCTCGCGATTTGACAATATTCCACCACGTGCTGCAAGATTACGCACTTTGTCTTTAAATGTATCATTCGCGAGAATAAGAAAATCGTTCAATGAAGCTCAAGAGACAAGGACCAGACATGCTTTCTAGAGGTGGTGCTTTGTGAAAAGAATAAAACTTAAGCAGTGCGGGGGGAAGAATAACAGATGCAAAGCAACTGACAATTCGAAGGTTTCGTCGAAGATTGGATTGAGGCTCTTGCTGACGACACGAGTTCTCGCAAGCGGCTGAGAGGGATAACGCATGCGCGGCACAAGCTCGGTTATCACGAAGGGATCGCTGAGGCCATTGGAATCCAATGGGATCACTTGTTTCGCACCGATCACTTAAAATGACAAGTTTGTTTGTCGTTAAGAACCACAAGCTTCAGACGCATGATATTCATTTATATCAAAAATAGCTTCAAAGTGTGGCTCTAGATTGATTGACTGTTTAATTCGCAACATACTACGTAAACAAAGAATGTCACTTCAGGCCAGTATATGTAGCATTGCATGTAGCGTTCTTTGCTTTTGAAATAAAACATTCGATGAAAAGGAAATCCAGATGGACAGCTTTTCGAAGAAACAAGAGTTTACAAAAAAGCGGTGGAGAGAGGTATAGCCTCAGCATAAAGCACTTACCTCAGAACCCCTAAATTTTTCGACCATCGTATAGACTTGTATTGGGAGGTCAAGAACTGAGAACGGCGAAGAGCAAAAACAAGAAACACCAGCGAAAGATCCACAAAACGAACAGAAAAAAAGACGTCTGTTTGCCCGTGCTCCTGAACACTACTTTCGACGTATTCTTTTCAGCATAACATCGCTGGTGGTCTCGTGTTTTAGCGCAAATACACCCGCTTCGAGATATGCGAAAGCATTCCAACCTAAGAATAAGCTAATTCACCTTCACAAAAATGGTTCCATTTCTGAACATCTCAACCAGTTCGCTTATACACAGGATGAAGGCGCAACAACATCAAAATAATCAGCGAAAACAATACCATCAATAACAAGCGTCTGCGAATTTGTGTTATAATATGCGCGCACATTCAATATGCCATACTTGCATTCTGCTACGTCGTTCTGAAATGTAGATTATTTATACCTGATAAAAAATATTTTCGACTACCACATGCTACAAAACACCAAGGACGAAATCAAAAACAATACTAGACACATCGAGTAGCCAAATTAAATACGCCAGCGAACCTTAGCCCTTGTGCAAAGACAGAACATAGAAAAGAATTCTGGTAGGCGGAGAACTCGAAGGGTTATGGAGAACGGCAGGAAGCTGCTTCGAGGAGAAAAAGTTACAAACGAAGATAGGGTTACAAGAATGCAACTTCTGCGAATACTTTTCAGCTCTATCATAGGCTTTGCCACGAACGAAATACATTAGAGGATCGAACGGCTAAAACTGGAGGAGAGAGTTCACATAGCGTTTGAATAGTGTTTTACTGCACTTTCAGAACGATTATGATGGGAACAATAATCCGGCAAAGGTTTTGAGCAATAAAAGCCATAAAAATTAATGAGCTGAGGAAGTAAAGGAGGACCAATAACAGGGAAAATCCTCGCGAATGTGAACAAGATTTGGAGAAACTAAGCAGGATTCAGAAAATTTGCTTGTAAGAGGACGTCTTGTAAGCGGAATTAAGCAATGGGAGACAGAGAAGAAAATAGCAGGATGAAGTTGCATAGTTTCAATCGGAATGGTGAAAATATTCTGCAGTCGAGAGGAAAAGCAAACAGAAACATTATGGACATTTCGTGAACCATTGGAAGACATTAAAGGCACAGAAATTCTTCTACTTGCGTATAATAGAACTATACTCAGTAAAAATGTTGGAGAAGTGGTTGAAAGCAGCAAAGACTTCACTGGTCGAAAGCACTATCAGAACGACCGGCTACTACAGCGAAATAACCACTTGCTACTGTTCGCATGCTTCGTATTAACTCCATTGCTCATGCACACCCACCAATGCAAACTTATTTCAACACAAGTGCTCCACTTTTGCTTGGCTACTGTTCAGAAATTCAATTCACATAAATATCCTTCAAAAATTACCGATGACATATTGCTCCAACGAAATGAAACTTCCCGCGAAATTCACCTAATTTCCAAAATAAAGTAGAGGGAGAGGGCACAAATCGTGCATATGGATAGCGTCAAAACTTTCTTCCTCGCTCATCGAGAATCATAAAATGTGCCGGCTTGCGAGCACAACCGTCGCGAAGCCGCATTTTTCAAAACTATGGGAAGAATTTAGTGGTTCAACTGAACACGACTAATTATTGCTATACAGCAATTTGATGAGTTCTATTAAACTACGCTGTAAAACAGTAATCCAATATTATCTGAGAGCAAGGGATATTGGAAAATCCCTTTGAACTTCAGCCATCTGGAACCCCAACCGAAAATTTTCATTCCATAAGCTTTCGTTCACACGAGGTGAACAATGGGTTGATTGCTGGAAAATAAAAAAAAAAACTGCAGGTGACACCTGCTCCTGAGATGGACGTTCGATGTAGCGATGACCGCCAATCAGTGGAAAATGCTTTTTTAAGAAACGATTCTGTGGTTTTCCTCTTGGGATGAATCCATACGATATAAAGCAAAAAAAAAAAATTGAAAAGGTGATTACATAAAGATAAGTTGGAGATTTTTATAGACACCATCTTAGCAGCACAATAAACTACGGCAGTCTAAATTCTTTCTACACAGCACCTACCAGCGCAACCAAAAACTGCTAAATTTCATAGTGACCAACCCACATCATCGCATGAATGCGGTAGAAATCCCTGAAAATGCATCCCTTTATCGCGCCATGAAATGCGGAAACGGGTGGAAAAATGGAAGATGAACCTGCTCTTTCAGAAGATCCTTATAGTACTGCTCAATGAGTTGCACTGTTGAAGTCTGATTCAGCGTCAACGTTGACATCAGCTTCTGAAAGGTACATCATCAATGTCTGTTGCATCTTCCGCTAATATGTTACTGACTGAATGTAAATAAAAACTCAATCAAAAATCTTGAGTCCGAAGGGAAATATGAAGTTTTGTAAAATATAATGAAGCATTAGAACAGTAAAACGGAAGGAAAACGGAAGAAGTAATTCAAGGAATAGCAAAGCGTCGAAGCCCTGTTTCTTAAAATGTAGCGCAACGATCTATAGAACTTTTCCTATAATGCTACCAACTGTGCTTTTACTAACGAGACTTTTGAAAAGACACGCAATAGCTTCACGCTGTTGAAGCTGTTGAAAAAGAAGACAACGAAAAGCACGATGTGTGTGAAGCAACTTTCCACCTGATAAGCAGGCAGATTTGCAAACGTTTCCATAGAAATCCCCTTTCCATCAGCATGAAAGAAGTCCGTTAATACTGAACACCCATCGAAGAGTCGCTGATAGAACACTGGCTCCAGCTAAAAACAGAATAGTGTAGCGTGTGTCTTGTTACACTCTCAAAATTTATCGCCGAGACTGTTTTATACAAGTGACTGAATGTGAATTTCTGGGCTCGACTTCATAAAATGACGGGTCATGAAACTTCATTTAAAATTAAGTCACTCAAAGTGGATAAGAAAAGAGAAGTGATCAGGACGAATTAGACACATAATGAAACACGCAGAACACAAGGAAGGCGTCTCTGCCTCTGAAGGAACTGAGGCTGATAAAGTGTAGTAAGGTAGAACGTCAGTGAAAAAGCAGCACATGTTCTTATAACATATGATTATACTGGAAATCGTTGCACCATTTCCTGGCACAATGCTATAGGATCTGTGCTACGTGGCCGATAAATTAAGAATGAACTTGCGTGGGATGAGCGAAAAGTGGTGACATATTAAAGTGGCTTTAAAGAATGCCAAATAGGCAAGATAAACCATCCTCAGAAAACGTTTACTTCTTCTTTATCGGCACGTGCTTACGAGCAGAAATAAAACGGCGTGACTTACTCCTGGGTTCTCGTCAACGCATTCTTGAAGTAGTGGGACCAGAATGTTGAGCTGACTCAGCATCACCCTCACGAAATTTTTGTGCAGCAGTGTACGGTGTACACTGCTCAACTCTGCATCCAACTGCAAATTATAGTGTAAATAAATTAAGATGTTTATTGTTATGACGAACCTCTCATTCTTCATGTCACTCCAACACTGCAGCAATCATTCCGCAATAAACCATAACGGACAGAGAACGTGGGCGCATTAATTCTTAAATACTTTTATGACATCACTGAATTATTCCTTATTCGAAATACAATATCTTTTCACAGTCCTGATGGCTCCGATATTTCTGCTAACTGCTCTCAAAGCATTTTGAACTAACGCCATGTGAAGAGGTGCAGATTCCTAGATCCGAAGTACGGTCGGTTTATTATCCTAAAAAAGAAGTGCAGCATCGAAGGGATTCTCATTAAGAACAGCAAGTAACGCGTTAAGCATAATGTAGCTGACTTCTCTATAGCATAGAAAATTAAGCGATCGCATTAAAGAACCCAAATTTATGTGCTTGAAGCATCCGTCAAGGTTTGTTAGCACATATTTTGACAAACGAAATTTTTCGATAACAACATAAAGTAGGTCCACCGAATAATTATTTACGTACCATATCCGTAAGCGGTCTAATAGCAGATTCGACAGCGCATGCATACGGACTCCAAGCAAGGTGGAATACGTGCTTTTTAAGTTGCGATCTCAATCGGCGTGTCAATCGATCCGTGGTAGCATCTATCTGCTCATTTATATACTTATCACAGTCGTCGATCTCTTTTTCGATTTTGTTTCTCCACTTCGGTTCACACTGAACAACTTCCGCTGTCATTTGCGGAACATAAATGTTTCTTTGATATTCTCGTTTTAGCATAAATTGTAATATATTTTTATTCATCTATAAGCAAAAGATTCGAGCATCATTTC
Organism: Toxascaris leonina; assembly: GCA_022844705.1. Lineage (NCBI taxonomy): Eukaryota > Metazoa > Nematoda > Chromadorea > Rhabditida > Ascarididae > Toxascaris > Toxascaris leonina. The sequence continues at coordinate 111,521 of JAARMF010000180.1, read as the reverse complement.
TTAAGCGGCAATATCACTTCCTTGTGAACAATGACTTCGTTCTGAGCAACACAATGCTCTGTTCCTTCTATGCAGATTTTTAGACTCCCACAGGCATCAAAAACATCCACTACGTGTAATGTCGTACAGAAACTTGCTTCAGCTACCTGCACTATAATACAACAAAGTCTCTGCACAGATTACGCTCTTAACTAACTATGAGTCAAAAGGGGAACATAGGGCATTTAGCCTCTAACGTGCTTAACTAAGCAAAAATAGAATGACTGAGGAAATGTTCCCACTGAAGCATGAAAGTGGATTTCAAGGGGCTGCCTGATGTCAACTCTAGAATGTCTATCATATCTGAATTTCATAAAGTCACCTCTTCAAGGAGTGAGATTAGAAAAGTTCTAAGTATATGGAAATGCAGACAATAATCTGAGTCACCATTTAGCATCAAAAAGCAGAAAGGAACTTTGCTGGCTTACATAATTTTTTTAACTATGAGCTCTGCTGCCCCAATAAATATATCATTTATTTTAGAAGAAGCAAAGAGTGTTGTCAATTTTCATTGAATTATTTGAATCACTTGAAGATGACCTATGGAAAGATGGCCGAAAATCCTTTCCGTCGAATATCGCATCACAGGCGAGAGGTTACTGTGTAGAGGTAGCAAATTATTTAACTTGATGCAAATAGGAACAAATGTTACTTGAGTAATTCGATGATATATGGTCGCAATTTCATCGAGATGCAATTTGTCATGAAAAAGAAGGCTTCTTCTCACTTGCTCGGCGTTGTTTATTGCAGCACAAAACTGAAAAGCCGCCAAAAAGTGATTGCGTACCATCTAGTTCACCAGAAAATAGATGAAAGCAAATTCACTTTAAAGTGTTAATACATGAATGTGAGAAATCGAAGAATATGGAAATGATACTCCAACTTCTGAATACGAAGGGATGGGGGCTGCAGCTATGCGATCGACATTTGATTGAGAAGCGTACGAAAGAATAAGTAAGCCGCGCTGACCACATTGGGTCTTCGATGAGCCCTTGACTTTTACATGTAAAGTCGAAACGCTCTTGCAAAAGCAGTTGGTGATGCAAGCGATAAGGCAACTTCGACTTACCATAGACACGAGAGCGCCGGGAATAAACACTTGTAATTCACCGCAAAAACCGTCAGAGGCAAGCTGAGCAAGAATTTTATCCACGTAGTACTCGGCAACTTTACAGATGTTCTGCACCACCTTCTCGGTCAGATCAACTCGTAATCGTACGTCGGAAACACGCATTCGCTCCCACGCTGCGATTATCTTAAACTGGCTCATCTCTGTCTTGAGAGAGTCTATCCATAGTTCAAATTTACATAACATTTCGAAAAGTAAGAACGAAGCTGTAATAATATCAATGAAGACACACCATAAGTATTCAAATTAAAGAATACATGCGCCATTCACTATTGCTCGGTTAAGCCGCTTCTCAGCTCACAATTTCGACTTTATTTCGTCCTCTCTGTCCATAGTCCGATTTGGTGCGATGTTTCTTCATTCATAACTGTGGAATTATCTAGGATGAGGCATGGTTTCAATGACCCTTGAAATTTAGCCTGGCTTCCAATCCTTAAAATGATTGGATACTGAGTGCCATAAAAGACACATGAGCCTCTCAGAGTCAAAAATGGCATCGCTTGATGTAGCACAGGACGCCTCGAGCACATGAGAAGGGCATGTACAGTTGCTGCAGTTTCAGATGTGGATGGAACGAGTAGTAATCTAGAAATGAACAATAAACTGGGTTGTTGTAACAACAAATGCAAAGAAGGCTCCCAGACGGAACAGAAGGTGGCGTAAAGATAGCAGTTCCCTAGAAAAAAACTGATTACCGAAAAAGTGGGTGCAAAGAGAATTTTCGGACCTGCTAGAGTAAGATAGAAAAATAACAGTTAAGCCAAACATTATCGTCTGAGATAAATCCTCTCAAATTATACACCATACCCCCTCAGTTTTCAGTTGTTGCTATTTTTATCAGCATGCTTACGGTTTCCTGAAGTACGATTGACAATTGCTCATGACACATTCCAGACAATACAACGTGACAATAAAGAGGAAATTGATGAGTTAAATTGCAATAAGGCACAATCACCTAACCTGCTCTATCATATGGCATATATCAACATATGAGCTTGAATATTTAATGTCGTTTGTTGCTTGAATCTGAAATGAATTGACAATGAGACTGAGTATCAATGCTCCAGAAATCCTCATTGTAGATGACAGTTGGCGAATTAGGTCAGCTGATACACTGGCCAGCGAGCACGTTAGCATTCCGTTCGCTTTCGACAGCTACGTCAAAGGCATCAACCAAGAGAAAGCAATTAGAGGCAAAAAAAAACGGTCCACTTCAAGCCACCTGAGAAATCACCGAAAACTGCAAAAAATTCTGCAGCATAAGCATGCTTGTTCAGTAAACGGTCGAAGTTTTATACCTGCAGAATGTGCTCTAGTAAAGCACTTATAAGCAACAAGTGAAAGGTAAGATGTATATGCAGTATTTGCAATGCAGTTAACCAGGCTAGTGATGAAATCACGAAGTGAAGTCAAACTTGCTTGCTGCTGAAGTACAAGCAGAAATAATCATCAGCCAAAAAATCGTTACTATAATAACCCAAGAGAGGAAAGGAAAGCCATTTTGATTTCTGCGTATGGAGAAATTCAACGGCAGTGTGGAAAAGCTAAAGCTTATTGACTCTATTCCCCGAAATACTTGAATAAGTAAAACATGCGTTTGCTTACCAAAGACTTCTCTTGCCGAAAACGTTTCTGCATATTGTCTGCTTTCATCAATCAATTTCTCATTCCATTCATAATCGTTCAATATCTCAATTTACAAAGTGCCTGCCTTCCTTGTCAGAAAATGGCTGCCATTCAGCTAGCATATTTTATTGATGAGGAGTGGGAAATCGAAGGTCACTTCGCAGATGTTTGGAGTTGCCGTAGTGATCGTCAAACAGCTTCATTCAATAGTTGCGGTCTACTAGCATTACAAGTATTTTTCGAAAAAAAAAACATCATACGCGATGAACACATTAAGGCTTTGAATGGGAAGGAAGAGAAAATGAAATCAACTTATCCATCGACGTAAGATGGCTCCCTACGGCGCAATCTGGTAGCATGGCACCTCGGGTCAAATTTAAACTCAACAACTCACACCGGAAGAAACACACCGAATTCAGATTCAGAAAAGCAGTGGAAAAATAACCACATCATTTTAAATGCAACTCTTAACATTTTCCTATTTTTCGTCCACCATGATCACGCTTATGCTGATGGGTAATGAAATGGCAGATAAATACCAACATTTGCGTCAAGCTGACATGAAAGATCGACCCTAGCAAATGCGCGCACCCGCATCAAATCGGTCCATCTCCCAATCGCCCGATCAAAGATGAATCCCCATTCATCGTTACCTTCATCCTCTCTGAAACGATTTGATTTGGATTTCTAAGCATATTCGTTAGTCGTATAGAAAGTGCGCTTCCCCTAACAAAGAATGTACGAAAGCTGCTGAAGCCATAGCTTTTTACTAAATGAACGAATAACACAAAATCCTTTGTGCTTGAAAGAAAGTGATGAAAAACGATGTGATCAATGACGTTCTGAAAAGCAAAGGAGTTAGCAGGAAATGAAAATGGAATTTCATAGGCTGCGCTATCTCACAAATGTATTGTATCTGCGAACAGCATGAAACTGAAGAACATAAAGATATTCTCTCGACTATTGAGAAAAACGATGAACATGATTAGTTACTACGATGCAGCCCTACATCGTCAACGCTAGCACGTTAGAAGTGTCCATAAACTATTGTACGTAAGGCTACCAAGTGCTGATTTCCTCTGATGTGATCAATATTATCTCTCGCACGAGATGAAGGAGATCCGAGCCTTCCAAACCCTCCAGTCTTTTTGGGAAGAGGCTGCATTTTCAAACCCCCGCGTATGCGGAGACCTTCGGAGCGCAAGGGCACGCTCTTTCCCTCGACGGCTGGAGAGTTGGAAAGGGCTTCCGTTCGTTTTGAGGTCTACGTGGTGTACAGCAGTGCACTATGCCATGACCCATAAAACAATTTTTAAGAAGTCGCAATCCTGGCGTAATTTGGCACTGAATCGCAACTTGTTCGACACAGTAACCGCGCCTAAAATGGAAACGGCGCATTGGCGACAGACAATGCGACGTCGTGGGAACGACTAGCTGCTGTCGAGCTTTTTAAAATTGATTGTGGATGTCTTGGATTCGCTCTGTGGAGTGGAGCGAGAGATGCGATAATGCTGCATTATGTTCCAATAAACAAGCTGCGCAGGTGGGGAATACTGATGCAAATGGTGCGTGATACTCGCTGAACTCACTTCTTTATTATCAGAATTACAAGAAGTGTGATGAGGAGCAAATTCATCACTGACACGTGCCTCTTGAGTAATGAGGATATGGAGAATAATGTGTTTAAGTCCTTCTTCCATATTCTATTACAGTCTTATCCTTTCTAAGATAGCCTATTTGATCGGAAAGCTCTGAACTGTGAATGACGGTGCCAGCAGGTTCTGTTATCTCGACGGAGCAGCTTTGCTCAACCACATCAATCAATCACTGGAAACATCATCGTGCTGTTCGCGCTGTCTGCCATGTCTGGGTTTTCAGCGCTAATAGAAGCATGTGTAGGTTGGCAGTATTGTAAGCCTCCCTGATATCAGGTTGAACGATGTGTGCCGCATACCCTCTTTCTCTGGCGGGATTAATTTCATCCATGATTCAATTGAATGCTGTTTGCAAAAACACTGAAATTACACTGAAAACGTGGAATTTTCGGCTCCACTAAAATGTTCATTTGTGGGTAAGCAGAATGCTGAAAGGATTTTGATACACACGTAGAAGGCGTAGAAGGCACGTAGTTAGTTTGGCATATTCTTCGTGTCGCCGCCTTCTTTGTATATGGAGATCGAATTTATAAGTTCCGGTTCTTTAGGGCATTTTCCCGTTGGAACGATGCAGTTGGAAAGAGAAAACATTTTCAAGAGGATCTGGTGTTTTCTCAACTTCAGCGTTTTATCTATAAATCTATCAAAGTCTGCTCTCTGCTCTACTGCGTAATGTCTGTTATATCTCATCATCCTCTTTTACGGTGAACTGCCAATTCTATAATAACACATTTGCCTCACCTTTTCCCTGAGCACATTTTATTCGAAGAAACGAACTCATGAAATTTCTTCATTTTCGGCCGACAGTGTGAAAAATTTTTACAGCTTAGAAAGACAAGATCTGCGCCCTCAGGACCTCTTAAAGAGGTGAACTCCACCGGGAGAGTCGCTTGTGTTCGAAAAGTTTTCCGCAGGCAGTTGATTATTTGAAATACGAGACCCAAGAGGGGTAAACGGTCATTTTCTGAAATCACTGGATTATTTCTCCACGTGGTCATGTCACGACAACTTTTGCAGGACACGGAAGAGGGAATGATGCTGAACTTTCAACATTGAAATGAAGGAAGAAGTAAGTGCATGCTACCATGAGAAAGGACGTCTGATGATGCCAATGAAGGACGCCATTACCATTTTCTTTCACAATAATAGTGCTCTTCAATTCTTTGGAGAAATATCATTTGCTACCCACATGCATCGAACAGTAGTGAATGACCTAAGTTGCTTCTCTTTCATGAGTTCAATTTGTGAAACTGCACATAAAAGAAGAATATTAGAAAAGCAAACAAGTTTCGATGCATAACAAACTTTGGTTTCGGAGTGCGATAGTTTCTGAATTCGAGGAGAGCAAAATGTATCCTTATGAGAGTGATGAGCGATCTTCCATTGTCATCGTCTCTTTTCGACGCCTCAATGAGCTGCAATACACCAACAGCCCTTATGGGGTTTCGAGCGTTAAGCAGCTCCAACAGTTCCTTCAATTTGCCATTACACACGAAAAAAAGCGACAAATTTTGACATAACTGAGTGCATCCTTCCAAAATACATTTACACTGCTTTGCATGTTGAAATGAAGCGCCCAGCAAGCATATAACTACAATATCTGAGCAAAAAATTGCACCTTTACAAAGCGAATTCTCTTGTTTAGAACGATGCAGAGACTGTGTGAATGCTTCATCTGCACCCTGCACCTGATAAACTGTCCGGAAAGAAGCATAATCGACCAGTTCGTAAATAGGGCAAGCTAATTAAGTGTTTTCACCGTGAGAGGAAAAACAAACAGCAAACACAAATGCTCATAACTGTTTTACTATAAAAGCAGAAACGCAAACGATTTCAAGTCATGAATGCATGGCCTATGTTTTTCTGATGTCATGTTGTTAAAATTCTGTTTCCGAAGACGGCATACAGTACCAGAGATCGGCGATAGAATAACTTCTGTAACACGAATTCCACTCACAGAGGTTTTCAAATCCATCGCATTCTCGCTCATTAGCTCGGAACACAGATATTCCTCTAGCTGAAAAGTCAGCATTATGCTTGCTGCATTAAGTCCGCTCAGACAAATAGTAGAATGCTTAGATGCTTCAACAGATATTGCTCACCAAAAAGGATCTATCATGCTATGTTTTCATGACAGGCAGTTCAGTTACTGCCAAACAGCAAGTTCGCATACATTTCAACGAAATTTCACAGACTGAAAGAATCAAACATAAGTAGAAAAGCCTTCAGCATTCTCATAGTTAATGCTATCCAACTGGAAACAAATGATTCCGTAGAATCGGCTCCTTTCTTTATGCCTATGCAGGTTACATGAACTTTGAGATAGATGGTTTAACGGCCTGAACCATCGGTGGGATTGATTGTTCATATTTCAGCTGTTCGATAGTTCCTTCGTAAGCTAAAACGTTACCGACATCTTCCGCTAGTTTCAGTGTGAATACGTTGACTGATGCTTACGAAAGTGTTACTTCCCATTAATCAAGTATGCAGTAGCCATTTCGGACTAAATCATTGAAGGAAATGAGATCCAATCTTGTGCGAAATTGTTACCTATCAGAAAAGCGTTCAATATTTACCATTCTATTGAATTGACAATAGGTGATAGATGCGTAGTCGATACCAGCAAATGCTTTGAAAATCGAGTCGTAAGATGAAGACTTTGAGCATGCAAAATTCACCGAATCCAGTAACAAAGATAACTCCACACATGGATCCTGCATAGCTCTTCATCATTCCATGACAACCCTCTATCCTTGACACTATGTGAATTTGACAGGAAATAAAAAGCATATCCTATAGAACGATTATCTAGAGGTTATTGTATGGTCTTTGAGTATGGTCGTCTTTTCAATAGTATCAATTCCATAGCAACATCATAAAATACCACGTTCATCACGACATATAACAGTAGTCCAAAATAGGCTCACATACGCCGAAAACTTAACGATATAGTTTTAACAACAAATATGAGGAAGAATAATAAAAGAATATAAGAGCTGCAAAGTCTCACTAAGAAAATCACAGCGAGCTTCATAGTGAGTGTATGAGCAGCCCTATCGTTTACACACTGACACTAATTGATGCATAAACACTTGAACATCGCTTATTATTATTCATATTCAAAACAGAAGCGTGGAAGGAATATTACAGATCGGTTAAGACTCACATCGTTTGCAGCGTCTTCCATCGCCTTCTTGAAGTAAGCTTCAGCTGACATCTACAAAATTGCTAATATTGAATGATTCATAGCAAAATCTATACGCTGCAAATGGGTTATGTCTAGTAGTGAAAAGATTCAGATAAAAAATAAAATCAGGGAAAAACAGGAAAAAAAGCGAAGTGAGTTACTACTGAAGATAGCGTTAAAATGCGATAATTATATTCTCATTTGTTATGCGTCAATTTCGTATATTCAGCCACTGAAGTGACTTCATTTTAAACAAATGAATAAAAACAATGGCTAATGGAACAATGTCTGGTACAGATATATTATACCTCAACTTGGGCGGATAGCGTCGCATCAAACGATCGCTGCAACGGAACACACTTCTCATACAAACAGCTTTCGCGCATCAGCTTCATGCATCTGAGAAAAACTTTCACATAATATTCGGCGAGCTTCACTTTTCATTTTCTCTTCATTCTTCTTATTGCTCTCCTGGTACCTTATTCCCTTTTCACCATCCTTTTTGCCTACGCAATAGCAGAGAATGATTTTCTTCCTTCGATGGGAAATTGCGAATATGAGATACTGCTTTCGAAACTACTTCACCACGACCTCAACTGTTCACTCAGCGTCATGAAAAAATCATTGTGATTATTCGAAAAGACAACTACGGATGTACTTTGTTGCATTTGGTAAATTGAAACGCACTTGAAAACAATTCACTATTAGACAACATCTGTATATTTCTGGGATGCCGCTGACCGGGAAGAAGTTATGAATGACCCATAAAGTTCATTGAAAATGACGTGTCAAAGGACCTCAGTAGATTTGTGATTGAATCAAGGGCATCGCGACGATTTGTGGGGAATCGTGTTCGATGGTCCATTACTGCGATTCGACAGTGTTGATCAAACATCGCAAACGAATCGCCAAGCAAATTTTCATCATCCTGAATATTACCAAATGGGCGATATGCAAAACTAAGAGAATACTAGAGAGTGAAAAACAATAAATTTCAAACATTCTTGTTCATACTTCAACTCCAACATCTAACGAACTTTGAACAAAATGAACTCAACGTGAGCAATTCTCTCAGCATCGCTTACGTAATCCTCAAGGAACAGCACATCAATGGCCTAAAGAAATATCGCACAGCTGGAGCACAGCATATAACTAAGCAATTTGCATTCGCCATCCGCTTGAATCACGCAAATGATTCCTTTAATTCAGGCTTGATATTTGCACTGAAAACGAACCTTATCAAGAACCAGTGGCATCCACTTTGAGATCAAGTCGGAAAGCACATCGAAAAGGAATGAATAAGATATACCGATATTTAACAGAGAGCTGTAAGCCAACCACGAACTGAAATATCAAAAGAATAGTCAGTGAGGACAACACTGCAAAAGCTCTGCAATAAAATGCCGAACTCCACATAAAGAGTGTGAACAAGAATTGTTCAATACCTGAGATGTCATAGCAGGGAAAAAGTGAGTGGCAACAAGCAAAAAGGAAAGGTACGGAAAAGGCAGGTGAGTCACTACTGAGTCGATATTCATGAAACCATGACCAGCTACATATTTGAACAAAATGTTTTTTAAATCTTCGAATAAAAAACGAATGCTAATAGCAGAGAAAATTGCGAGAATAGTGTTCCAATAGGCCTGACTTATTTCCCGCATTCCAGCACACGACGCTCTCCAGTTCACTGACCCTCGATGCTAAGCTATCACATTTAGAAAAAAACGAAGCGTTCCGCAAAGGAAATATTGGTTTATGATTTGGTTAAGGTAACATCCCAGCAAAGTACCTATAAAGAACTCTCAACCTTCTTTCAGTTTTTTGCAATAGAGTATTTCACATGCTTGGATTTATTTTATTTGTACTAGAAATATGACATCTTAAGTAGCGTTATCTGTCAGTGATTTTAAACATCCATCAGAATGAAGCGCATATACTCCTCATAAAATGATGACTTTAAAAAAGCGCACCATAATGCTTGATGAAGTTCAGTAAGATCGCCTTGTATCGCATGCTGGTGTAATATAGTCATGGCCGCTGCCGGTAATTCTCCTCGATATGCAGAAACAGGAGCCTGGAATGCAAGAGGCATGGTTCTGCAAGAAGTGCTGTCATGAAACAACGTGGAAACAACTGCTTCTTAATAATGCTGCGGTGTGCGGTGCGCTACAGTTCACAATAACAGCACTTTTGACAAAGTTATTGTTATCACCACTACTGTTATCATCATCTACCAGCACGAGTAATTCTGTCATCACTATTACTCTCATCAGTAACAGAAATAATTATTCTTACGAAAATTTCGCCCATCGTGTTTCAGTGCAGCCTGCATTCAAACAATTCATTATAGGGATTCGCACTTAGTGTTGCTTAAGCTACTTTCGTGAGATTTCTGTACAGCGCCCGAAGTTGAAATTTAGAATGCTCAAAGTCGCATTCTTTAATTTTAATAATAGTAGTGGTGAAGTTATAAGTTACTAATAACAGCTGTTTAACTGCTCGAATTTTTCTTGAATGCGCTTGAGTGAACATGAGCCCCAAAAATAGATAAAAGGAAAGTTTTATGCGCATGTTCTTAAAATGGAAGACGAAGCAACTATTGATCGTCCATTATATTTGCACTTTTTTATGTTAATGAATGAGCGTGAGTGAAAATCTACTCCAGATTGACTAATTTCGTGGAGAGCGAACTGGCGAATTAAATCGATGTGCTGCTTCACGTCAATAAGGTCATCTTCATCCAGCTCATTGCGCTCCTCCTTCGTGCTCAGCCATAGCTAAAATAGAAAACACTGAAACGAAGTCGGCTACCAACATTCCAAATAGAAAAGTGCCAAGTCCAGAAAAAATGTGGACAGCCTTTCACTCCTACCTCCACCACAGTCCTGAACAAAAATGTTGTTGCGTTGCCATGTAGATAGATTTTTGAAGAAGAACTGCAACACAGATAATGGGAAATGAAACAGCACTTGTTTTTCATGAATTTTGTTCTCAGTTCGGAACCAACGGGAAAAGAACTACGACTTATTATTTTATAGTGATCATTTCATCTATTTGATGCTACCATCAGGTTTAGGAAATACTCCATTCATGTGTATGAAGGATCGAATCGCTATCGCTTCCCTTAAATTTTCCTGATTATCATGGCTTCTTAGTCGGTTACACATTTCCGAGGATTTCATTCCATTCAAAACTAGGCTTGACATGCATACTTCTGAAGTCCGCACAAGAAAGCATTTGTTTTTTTCCAATCTCTGACGTAATTTTCGATCAAGGATACTGAGGAACAATGAGATGTTATACATTACCTTTAATTTAACTTGCCCAGAAACTTCCGACCTTTCAGATCTCTTTTCAAGTGTAAACCAATCCTCGATACCCATCGAAGGCACATCCTGCAAAGTGATCATAAAACGCCAAAAATCATTGCAGATACGTCGCAGCGACCTTTTCTATTGCAGCTTTGAAATTGAAAGTGAAACAGAAAAGAAGTTATTACTACACAGCTGGCTGATTTTTCAATATGAGTTCCATATTTCCCGGGCTTCAATTTCACCTTCTACGTACTTCTTTTTCCAGTACTTTATAAATCTATGAACTTTTAAAAAACAGCTCATATTCAGATTGTTTCACTGCCCAGTTACCAGCCTCTCCCTTTTCTACTATAGCAAACGTTTTTCATATAAACTCGCTTCTGACGAATGCTGCTAATGAGCAGAATCACCAACTTTCTTGAAATTTTTATTTGAAATTGCTATCGATGAATTTCCCGCTCATCATCATCGAACAATGATCCAGCATGAAAAAATTAAAGTTCTTTCCAAATCCAAACGCTTATATCACTATTATTTGCTATTAACGTGTGCGAAAAGAAAAACTCAAATTTATCTCACATTCACTCAAAAGCCCAGTGTTATCTGCATCACAACCGAAGCAACAGCAGCGCCCAGTAATCTTAGAACCCATTTAAATATATAAATGCTCAAAACGAGGGCGTTTGACTCAGGAGAATATAATCACTGGAACGAGCCTTTACTCTGAGCGTAATGCAACCGAGAAAATCATCGATGCAGCCTTGGGAATCAGCGCGTGCACTTTGCGTTACTTCCTTGAAGTAACGCCCAAGCCCCTTGAGACCGGAGATGTGATTTAACGAGGTAACAGCATCCACTACCGATTGTTCTTCATCATCGTGATCCCTGAATTACGAACTCTACAGTTCAGATGTGCGTTCATTAGAGGATCTATTTTTGCGGTAACTGTAATATAGGTAACATTGCTTATGGAGAGGAGGAAGAACTATAAGTGCTCAAAATTTCGAGAAATTCGTGATCAAAGACGATGCATTTCATTGCTTTCACTTAAAAACTTTTTGGCTCCAGCTTGGCGAGAAAACTTACATGCTTCCAAAATTCAATCGGACTTCAATAGAGAACTCATCTCAAGATCGTATGACCAGCTGGATGGGAAAAAGAACGCCGAGAAAATAATCTCGCAAGGCTTGAACATCTTGCATGACTCAAAATCTTTGACTTGAATGGCGACCGCTTCCAATTAAACTGATCCAACTGCCATTTTCATCCCTCTGAGCGTGAAAAACGACCCTTCTTTTGATGCTTCCAAAAGTCCGTTTAGTCATTTCATTAATATTTTAAAGTGGACGACCAAAGAAAAAATATCCTTTTTCATATAAAATATTGGATGAGCAATGTTCGTCTCAGTCGGCTTTGCTTCAGCAGTGGCATGCGAACTATGCCGATAAAAGCGCACAAAATTGGTATTAAGGAGAAAACTATGCAAGAGAAACACCTGAAGAAATTGTTCGCTCACCAAATATCCATATGAAAGCGATCAGTGCTGACGTCATCAACAACGAACTGGAATTTCTCATTCCATTTTGGATTCAGTGTTTTCCTCTGCACTGAGGATGCCTTAATCAGTTTGGCAGGAATTTGTTTATCATCACATATTTTCTTTTGCTTTTTCGATGAGCCGATCCGACGTTGAAATGAACCACCGAAACGCTGCAAAACTCCACCAAGCTGTTTCTGCTGAAATTATTGAAAAATATGTTCATTAAGGCGATCTGTTTTAACGATTGTTTTCTCAAGAACGAAGATCTTGGATTGTCAACTTCATCAAAAAGCTGAGAAGAAATCAAAGGTACGCTCTGGTCTTTGTGACATCTGAGAGGCCTCTACCTCTTCCTTCCATCGTCGCACATTTGAACAAGGAAAGTACTTCCATCTACGCCTCGCCTCGCACCTTACAAATACCGTTCGCAGAACTTTTGATTTATGCCAAAGGCGGACCAGTAAAAGAGCAAGCAATAAAAACATCAGCGCCACTTTCGTGCGCAGCATACTATCAGCTAATTCAATACTTAAAGCAGCCGAGTAAGAAATGTGCATTTGTGACTTCTACAGTTCATCAGCTCCTGTAACGATGGTTCTCTATCTACTAGCTACCTTTCAAAAAAGTCTTCCGACAGAAAAGAAACTCTTAAAAATGGTTCTCACACAATTTCTACTCAGAACAAATCATTACAAACGATGCCTTTTCAGCGGTACGGGGTGAGAGTGGCGGAACATCGTCATCATCCCCATTTCCAGCTGATTCGTTATCCGTTTGGGATTTATCTGTCATAGTCGAGCCGCCCGGTGAGCGCAGTTTACATGTTTTGCCAGGAATCACACCCATCATCGAAAATGGATCGCTGAACCCTAGATGGTGTGGAAGTTTATTGATAAGTTGATAAGAGGCATCACAACACAATGTGTCTGAGCAACACCTTCTTTTTTTTCGACGGATTCTTGCAAAGCTTCCTTTCTACGATACTTCCCTATCACCTCATCATTTCTTGCGTACTTGCATTAAAAATATGCATAATGTGCTATAAATTACAGAGTTTTTGAAGCAGGAAAAAAGTTCTTCCACCGAATTTGCTTTCGGAAACTGGGCTTGTTGCCACACCCAGCACAACAAACATTGTTGCTTTAGAACAAATTTAAAACGCAACATGGAAGCCATCTATTGTATAATGTGACGCAGTTTCATTTTTCACTCCCTGCAAGTAAACTGGTTCTGGTGTGCTACTAAGGTGAGAATGACTATAATAGATGATTCGCATCAAAAAGATGCTCGCATAGAGGAAATTCTTGTGACTTTTGAAGACTGAAATATTTGACTTACTTAGGCCATCAATGAGAATCTTGAAGTAATAGAAGAAAGACAAAGACTTCGGCAAAAAATATTAAATAATAAGGATATGCTAACCGTTAACATCTTTAGCAATGAGATCTCTTGCCTCCAGCAAGATGACGTTGAGAAGAACGACGGGCGGCTGAATTCAAACAATAACAAATAAAAAAATTGTGAAACAAAACATTACTTTAACGCATCTGTAAGGCTGAATTCAGAGCGGCAATGTTATTCAGCGTTTTCTACCGCTCTACGTTCCGCAAACCCAATAAAAATGCACCGCTCTTTGAAGTGCTTAAAAAACGCTTAAGTGTTTCTGCACACTCAAACAATGTCAGGAAACATGACTGAACCATCCTCAAGAACAATCCAGCTGAACGGAGAAGCATTCTCAAGTGAACCAATGACGAAGCAACCGGGAATTCAGTAAAATCCAGTTTTCGTTCTCGGTTTACCCCTTTGCAGAAACGAATCTTCTTTAAAATCTACCTATCGCTTTTTCAGAGGAATTGAAGGAATATCAGAATTGCCGAAAACACGCACATTCCAGTTCAATTGGCTTCAAGCCAGAAAACCTACACACCTACCTTTTCCTTATTCGCACGACTAAGGAGACGCTTGTGACGTTCGTCGTCAACTCGAAATGACTGTTGCACGTAGTGAGTGAGCTTATCATCGGCAATACCGCTGAAACGACCCACCCTATGAACGATCGTATAGACAGCTTCCACATAAAGATCCTGAAAACAATAGCACGGGTCCTGCAGTTCGATGAGCCTTCCAAGTTCCGAAGAACCTTTAAAGGTAACCGTCAGAGGCACGCTGAACGCTATTTAAAATTGACTAAGCACGTTCAGCAAAAAAAAAAATCGAGCAAAATACGCTCACAGACGAACCATCATAAATTGTTTTCTTGTCTAGCAATCCCTGCAAAATAGCAGAAATTCGATTAACGCAAAAAAAAACACTGGAAAATTTTTCCGCCTAAGAATAAAATCTTTTCGAATTTGCATATCTCAATATGTATCATTAAAACAGTTAGCTAGCTTATAAGCTCGGTACTTTTGCAAAGGTTTTCTAGGATGGTTGAGGATTATGCAGCACAGTCTGAGCATGGCTAAGGAACATGATGATAAAGCGATCAAGGAGCACATTCGGGCGAGGATAGCATCCTCTTATGAAGATCTTTGCAACTATCCCTCATTATGAGTGCCCCCATTTAGGTTGCAGCTTGAAAGTGCTCTCCTACCTCCATGTCTGCTAATAGACGGCTCAACAGATGAAGAACACCTTGTGCATTTGGCATATTATGCACTGAGCAAGGCGAGCCACACAAGCTGTAGCCACCATATTGAGTGACCTAACTAAGATGCTCTATAATAACACTTCGAAATTTGACGGATTGACTAGACGTTCAAAAAATCTGGGCTGAGCAGATGATATGTGTAACAAAACATCTGATAAAAAAGACTTCAGGATGCCCCTGAGAATATAAGCAGCAACTTCTTTAGGAATATAAAATCAGACAATTAGTGGAAAGATCGTCGGCATGCTACTTCCTTCATCATAGGCTATACAGTACAAAACGCTACACTGTTCTCCCGTCATTTGGATATTTTCGCAGATAAAATGATAGGTCTCGAGGATTAGAAGTGAGAAAGACCCCATCAAAAATATTTTAAACAATTGAGAAGAGGTTGTACCAGGAAAGTGCAGAAAAGGCATAGCGTTTAATGGAATGAAAATTTCTTGGCCGATTTGTGTTCGGCATTTACGGGCGAAACATCACCTAGGTAGAACGCGGGGTACCTGAGCACATAGCGAGCTTTGCAGTAAGCTTTAATTCACTATTTCGGTATTAAATCCTGATATAAGGCGATCAATTTATGCTTCCATAATCTCTATAGATATCTGGATATGAGCACCTGTTATTATGGCCACTCGCGCTAAATCTTGATGTTTATTTCTGAAAAGCGGTGAATGATACAAAAATTTCGTTCGTTCTCATAAGCTGATTTATCAAAGCTGAATTTATTGAGGGAACTTTGAATTTCAGCTGAAAGGAGGCTAGTTTTTTCCTCCACGTCACAACCAATTTTTGGGCTTTATAGATAAAGAATTCTCTAACCTCCAACGATTTCTGATCTCCGTTCATTGCGCGGTTCTTTATGAAAGCTTTAACGTCGAATATTTCATTTTCTTTAGCAGGTAATGGCGCCGTTGTATGAGCAGTCGTCGTGAACTGCTCAAAGAAGCTACCGTCTGATGCCTGAACCCTGAAAAAATAATCGACAAGTTCTGCAAATTATCGCCGAAATGAAAACAATATTCCCTAGGGACAACAACAATTTTTTTATCTTCCGTTGGTGCCTTAAATGAAGTGGCCAAAATATAAACCGTACAAAGCGAAATACATTAGTCATGAGAGTACAAAGAAGAATAAAAAATGCATTGTTCCAACCACTAATTTATGACCCATTAAGATGCCTCTAAAAATCTTAAACATGCTCAGCGCAGCCAAAGCTGACGATAACGTTGGAAACAGATTTCGGCTAGTAACAAATTTTAAAAGCAATTGTAAAATCCACGACCACCAGTGAAGTCCAATACATCTATTGTAATGACAATTAAGTAGTCGGTAAAATGCAGAGGCGCCATTCGACTGACTACATTTAAAATAGATTCAAAAAGATATATTTCAGCGGAAGGATGAGTGAGAATTTAGGGCTTGTCAGTGTGGAAGACGTATTATCGAAAAAAGTGATGATGGCGATATCTGAATGTTTTCGGAGGTGTTCAATAAAAATAACGGAAAGCGAAAGTTAAGAAATCAGAGGAGAAACAAACAAAGAGATGATACGTACTTCCTATGAATTTTAGAATTCGGCTTCATTATTGCAGCTATTTAAACTGATGTGAAAAAAGTGCATCGGTTGAAAGATGCTTAGCAGCGACGAGCGACAACGTGCAAATAGTGCGAGATCGATGACGACTCTCTGCCCACATTCTTCATCACCGAAGTGTGCTGCCCTCTGCGATTTTTCATCATTCCCCTTATGTTGTACTGTCGTTCCATTGCCATAAGTTATTCCATTTAAAAACATACAATATTACACTTCATGATTCGTGCGTCATAGATCCGCGCATTGCCACATTCAAATAGACGATGTAGACTAACGATTATTCGCTAAGAAATCACCTCTTCCATATCGCATTCTCTCAATAAATTCATTATTCACTCAGTTCTGCCTTATGTGCACAGAATTGCACATATTGTGCAATATAAAGGAAGGATAAAAGAGATACACTCATGGGTGGTTTGTTTGCGTAAGTGAGATGTTGGATAATGTGCAACAATTTAACGGCCACAAATCACGCAAATTATTGCATGAACATCATACGAATTATGCCTTCATCAAAAACGTTCGGCAAGGCGCTCACATATAAATTGGGCTCATTTACAAACGGAAACTCTCGTCCAACACCAATCCGTACGTAGTGCTCGAAAAAATGAGGCGGTGCTGGAAAATGGGACGAACAGCAAAATGGCTAGTGTACGGCCGGGACAATATACGTTTTCTCGACCCCCTTGACAGAAGCTGCGCTTTTCCCGATCCACTCTCTCCTTTTCCCCATCCCCCACCTCTCCACACTGCCTGAAGCCGCAAAACACATTTGCATCAACGTGTCAGTAGGCAGTAGATATTGTAGACGAACATGTCACCAGTGGGTAGCTACGTATCCGACCGTTTCGGCGTAATTGCATTGTACAACCGACGTAGCTTTCGCGAAAGCATGAATAGAACCCACAGCGGTGATTGAAAGCTGCCGATAATGAAACGGACGGTATGAATTCTCAAATTTTATATGTAACAGAATTAAGTTAACAATGTAGAATACAACTGAATATTTGGCCACAGTATGTGAATGTGGAGTCGCTGACTCTGGCATAGGCTGCACGATACAATGGGCAAAACGCAGGAGAAATCGAATAGGTGACACAATTTGGCTATGAAAAGGACACAACATGGGCCAACAACATAACGCATTTATGATGGCCACAAATTCAGCGCAAAAAGGGCAGCAAATGCAGCACAATTTATGATACTTTAAGAGAAAAATCCATTTCAGTGGGAAAATCCCTCTTAATTCAAAATTCATTGTCATGGGGGCAAATGTTGATACATACTGGGATGCCCCATTTCCTTTACATCATATGCTCCGTTATACTATCTGTGTTGCGAAGTACTGTATTATCCCCTCATGAGCCCAGTTCTTAGAGCTTCATAAGCACAGTGAAAATCATAATCGATAAGTTCAGGCGCATGTTTTGACATTGCTGAAGAGGTTCGGGTTATGGGGAGTCAGCATTGCGTGGCTTTTTTATGGGGCTTTCGTCGCATGATAATGAAGCCTGTTCGCGATGGAATGAAAAATTTGCATGACAACAACTATTTTTTTCGGGAATCGACGTACTCCGACAGAGTGAAGCAGTTTTAAACCGAAAAAAAAATCAATGTAACACTTTCGCTTCACACAAAAAAGGATTGCAAAACAACGTCACATGAATGATGTTGCCGTTGGGTTTTATCAATTTATTCCCCTTTTTCGAAGCACTAGCTACGTTAAAAGGAATTCCCACAATTGTACATTCCCCCAAAAGATGACCATATAAATGATATAGAAGTTCCACACAGCAGAGCTCCCTAACTATCAGCCAACCACCAATATCACGGTTCGTCAGCTGCATTATAATGACGGATTTTCAATAGCATGGTCTGGGAGCGGACCGTCCAGCAGTATGTATATAAACTGAATGAATCGAATTTGTTTTTTCTCAGTCTACTTCGACATTAACAGACTAGTTTGAAAGCATTAATTTACACTTATGATTTATGTTTAAACCAGTGAATCGGACTGAGGCATATATGAAACTAAGCACGCCCATGAACAGCTGATTTCGATACAGTTTGTTTGAGCACGGAAAGTGACTAATTTCTATGAATATCCCATGACCGCATGCATTTCAGCACTTCGCTGATATTATGGCAAATGAACACCTGTTATGGGTGTACAATGTGTGAAAAGCAAAAGACTGTTCTAATCACATAGCTTCTCATAAAGAATTAGCACCTCCCAAGAACACATCTCTTGAAGTAGTTGGTAGGACTCTAATCACGCAACCAAAATAGAATGCGTATGACTATCCATCATTTCAGGATTCTGAATAAAATGTGTTGTACCAAGAAGAAACATTCTCTGTGCTGCGAAGTATGACGCAACCTAGCCGTGAGCAAGTGACCGCAGTATTCATTTATGGCAATAAAAGAACTGAGGGTGGGAGGAGATTGGGAGGGAGGGGAACTGTGGCGAAAATTTTATTTTGTGCCTCAACATTTATACAGTTATTGTGCTCACTGTCTGTGGATGTATGTGAACGTATCTGATTAACTTCGGCTCCCTCAAAAGCATCACTCTTCGAATTAGACGCCGTCGGGAGCAATCGAGATTATGAAGGCTTTGGAAAAGAGTGTTACATGATGCTCTAAACGATCCCAAAGCTACACGAGATATTTTTGGGCAGTGAAGATGCTGGAATAGTGTTGCCTTTTTCACGACTAGGATGCCGAGCTAGGGTTCAGCTGCTGTCGTTCTAGCTTTGATATTTGAGGCAAACAGAGAATGAGGTGATATTTGATCAATCTTAAACAAAGGCTAGTCTAAAAGTTCCCATGAAATCTCGGCTCCTCTAAACAATGGCGCATAATCTAGCGAAAAAAAAAACAAGTTGCCTGCTTCGTAATTCTGAGATAAATATGAGCCAATTTTCGATATTTTCAGTCGCAAATGTTCATCGCCATTTACACTGCTGCTAGCAAAGTGACAAACGTTCGTGACAGTTAAAGAAGTTAAGCCGCATTGTTAAGAACTACCGCTTGACATTCTCTACTGAAAATGTTTAAACCAACAGTGCTATTCATGGTTCGAGTGAACAGAATTTTTGAGAACCATCATAACCGCAAAAAATCTCAACGCCTGGATGACAAACGGAAAGAAAGTCTATGGGGCACTGTTTCATCAAATACCGCAATCAAAAATTTAACTAATCAATTCAGGATTTCACATAATATTTCTTCCATTATTCAGGTCTGCAAGATTTATTTCCTACCATCATTCAGCTGAAATAAACTTCAAGGCACATCCTGCATATCCTATAGCACGCGATTACCCGATATTCGGGTTTCTTCTTTGAGATAGGGTATTTTGAGACTTCGAGAATAATGTCGTAACAAATTTATGAGGTTCATATGCATGAGATTTTATTTTGCAAAAGCGCAATAGTTATCGAGCATTCAGCGATGTTACAGACACCATTACAAAACGATCAAGTAGAATTGCACCGGAAACAATGAGAACACGATTCCGAGTCAAAACAGGAAACTTTCTCAACATGATAAAAGTTTTTCTGGAATTTGCGTTCATGCAATTAGCATAGCGCCGACGTAAGAAGCATTCCTATTGAATGAAACTATATCTTCAGATGATTGTTATTTGAGATCGAAAAAATGGAAATTCGACAACGATAAAGAGTTCCCATTCTATAACATTTGCGGCACCCTAAACTGCCAAATGGTTTTTTAGCGTCGTAATAAACGCATCGTGAATGATCCTTATGGGTATTGATAATTGAATGTCTGATGCGATTACATTTAGTGTCTTGAAGGGCAGAACGAAAATGACAGCTATAGGTCCGCCAAGTTTTAGAGCGAATATTACGCGGGAAAGGCACTGGAGGACAGCGGGATCGGGTGTGACTAAATTATAAAATGAGGTGTGATGAGGTGAGGAATGAAGTGAGTCTTGCGATCGAAGCACTGCCGTTAATGTACAGGAGATATACAGGAGATACATCGCTACAAATTTATGTACCCGTTCCCTTCCCACATCACAGATTGCCTCATATTCTGGAAATTAATTCTTCAACACTTAATCCAGTGAAATTATGAATTAACGGAAAGTGATATCAACAGTAAAAAATACGGAAGCGAAAGGAGTAGCGTTAAGTGGAGCCTTCAACGTCGACAATTTTCTGTGTGGTTCCAAATGAAGAACAGGTTACACATCGCTCTTCCCATTCTTTACAATATGAAGGGCAACTAAAGCAGATTTTTTTCTGTAAGCCTAGTTGCATTCATACCAATCGATGGTTGCGACAGTTTGGAGATAGTTTTTCAGTCGAAGGTTTGAAAGCTTCCAGGATGCAGAATCTATCTACACCTCAGATCGTAATGAACAAAAGTTCGACCGAGTAATGAAGTGCACGTATATGTGCAGAGGTAGGCGTATTTTATTTATCTGCACTCGCGCACCAATACAGACTCTTCTAAAGCTATCATAAATTCTAATTTTTTGATTTGAAACCTACGTAAGGCAGCAAATTTCTATAAACTGTCAACATGACTAAAACAACGTTAGAAATGATGCTTGACTCACTTCATCGCTCAACGTTTATGGCAATTGCAAATAGCACACAATTGCAAACCAAAAGATGAAAACAACTGAGGCTGAAGAAAGTGGAAAAGCTGTTCGCTCACATTCTCAACTCAGTATTAGCTGCAATCAAGCATCAAACTCATTAATACTCATCAACTCAGCCATACGAATTGCTGTTTATATGACGTCTCAGTTTCGAGACAACTGTACAGAGGAAATAACTTAACGCCTTTATGTCTTGACATGGGGAAGGTTAGGTGCCAGAGATAACTTGCCACCGGGATATCTAGGCACCGTCGTTTTGACGCCTAGAACAACTGAGTGGCGGGAAGGTTCAGTGCCGCCATTTCGGCAAACTGGCGGTTATTTAATAGCGGGTGGTGTACTGCATTCAGCTGACGAATACTATTCAATGGCGAATGACAAGTGAAACCCGATGTGTGTGGTTGAATTAATTATAGCAATTACAGCAATGTGTTTTCTGGATATTTTGTTGCCAAGAAAATGAGACTGAAGGTGGCAAGTGTACAGCTTCATTATTTGCGCTGATTTAACTGATTCAATATCCCTGCTATACTGATATTGTCATATATTACTCTCGCATAATATCAACTGTTGCCTGCATTTTGGTGAATCGAATGAAAGAAGCCTTATCATGAGCAGTATTGAGCTAGGAGTCCTGCTTGTGCTGGCAAAAAAAAGAGCAATTAACATGATGCAATCACTTCAGCTCAAATCCTGTAATCAGCCAAGTCACAGCAAAAAGTTAACAACCCTTCCTTCAACCATGTTTTTCATCCGGCACTTATGAAACATCTATGGATTATACTCGCATGACGCGTTGAAAATATTTGAAAGCTTTGTTAGGAGTTATATGACGCTTTTTGCACTACAAGCAGTTACCGGCTGCTAGTCATTATCCTCTGCACCCAAAGAAGAAAGAAAAAACATCACATCTTCATAAAAGGACAATCGGCAAATGGTACATAAGTGAACAAAGTGTGCAGCTTCACTTAGGTGTTTGGTCTTAGGGAACGAGTTTTATTCAACGCGCTCTGTATTTGTTCCAATTTCTGTCTCATCAAAAGCTACCTTATTTATGCTTATTTGAAAGTGTACCTTATCAAAAAATTGATTCGATTCTCTCAAGCAAAGTGTATTAGCGTGATGAATTGTGTTTGGGCGTTCCAGAAAATCCATTTTTGAAAACTACTTGAAAGTATTGAAATACTGTTCAGTTTGCAAATCAAGAATTACTCCGATCTTGTTGCCAGTCGGTAACAGCATGCATCAAAGAAGCGCACCACTGCTGCCAAATTGCCCATAGCTTCCATCTGGAATTAGAACATTTTGGCGGAGCCACTATGAAAGAAACATTCGATATGATTAAATGATATTAAACGACGTTTGCTACATAATCTAAAGAAATGTGCTTTTTCTAAGACATTAATGGTTTAAATGCGACAATAGCAAAGAATGACCACGCTTTGCGAAACAGGGCCAGCATACCTGCTACAGTTCATCAGACTGTCAGTGTTGTGGAATGAACTCACTGAAACAAAAAACAGGCAGCAGCACATGGCAAAAAACGATGTGATGTCGAAGGAAAGCATATATACAGGAATTTGTTGGTTTCTGGGAGCGATTTCCATCTATATCTCCCTCATCTTGAAAAAACGTTTTGCTTCAACCGAACGACTTATGTCAGCTGAGGATGCATACCTGCTTGCGCCATTGTATGAAAAATCTGGATATGTTCACACTCAGAAGTCTGCAAACACGACGAAATGTGAACATGGACACGGTTTTTCTGAAAGGCAAGGAATATTTGCCTAGGAATCAAAAAGCTTTCAGAACGCAACAGATGCGAATGAAACTAATATTTCACTAGGCTAAAAGAGCAACTAACAGCACGATCGTCAGCAAGCTTTCAATGACGTGAATTCCATCTAAAGAAAAATTAATCCGCCGATGCTGGCCTCATGACTGTGCCGACGCCATAAAGTCCACGTCGTCAATTAAATTGCTGCTGACGAAATAAGCAGTACGCGCAAGTTTTTTCTCTCATGTCGAATATTCGAATATCTTCTCTTCCAATAGAAATGCGTTTGCATAAACATGCTATGCGAGTATAAAATGTAGACTGATAAATGCACATGGCATTAGTAAGCTCGCAGTAAACCTTCGCAGCTTCTCACCTTGCGAAACATCGCCTTTTCCGGTGGAATATATCATGCATCCCACCACTCAGTAATTGAGGATTGGCTGCCGCAGCTCAATGGTGGAGCACTCGCACAGCCAGCAAGATCTTGCCGGTTCGGCCCCTTCCGCTGCAGTTTTCACTCATCATCAAAACGCATATGATGATCATCGCCGTTTAAGCTAGACTATACTTGGCTACACTTTCACATACATGCATTTTAGCGCTTCAGAAGTAAAGGCGTTGCAGCTGTGTGAGTTTATCAATTCTAGAATAGCTGGTCCACTTTATTAGATGCCCTTTTTGGTCCATTGGTTTGTAACAAGCCGGGCGCGCTCACGATAAGCACACACAATACTAATACTAGAGAAAGATCAAAAATCTCCATTTTCATGCACCCTTCAGATCAGAAGTCTGAGGCTGGAGTGTGCAAAAGAGCCCTTTTCGCGAGATTCTGCATAGCCTGATTGCCTACGAGAGTCTGCACTATGCAAGATGAGGGCGACATTGTCCTCACACATTTCTTCTCGAGGTGGAGCCTCGCCGTACCACCGAGACATGGAGATATGTAAATAGCGAAAGCAGTCCCTTTGACCCTCACCTCAGTGGCGAAAAAAGTCGGGTATACATAGTACATTACTGCACGTTCGGGCTAGCTTTCCACTGAAGCGCCAGCTGGGGTATCTGCCTTCACTCATCAACTGTGTTGTTCTCACAGTTCTACTTATGGAACGAGTTTCAACTACTGCGAAGGAAAATCGCCAATAATTTGCATGACCAAGAGGGATAAAAAACTTGACAGATCATGCTTTGAAAATTGAAAAAAAAATTTCAGTGCGGAATGCAGATTACCTGCGTTTGGTGAGATATATGCTTAATAAAGTTACTTAGATTAGGACCTGCAAAGAAGAAACCATGCTGAGTGAACAGCTTTAAATCGGTGGTGGAAGTTCCGCCAGCATCAAATAAGAGAAGGAGGTGTTACGCCAGGCTGCCACCACTTCCTCCCTTCCTTCCTCCATATCCCCTCATAAAAAGAGTTCAGTTCGAAGAATCATCCTATGGTCCTCATATGCACCCTTGTTGGGGAAAAGGCGGGAGGAATACATATCAGCCCTTCGGTAATATTCCACTGCAAAAAGTAAAGTGCAAAAAATAAAGACTGCAGTTTCTTTCCGAACTTCCTCCTCCATTCACAAGGTGTTTAAATCTACACCCGCCAAGTTCACGCTCCACTTCTTTTTCCACTCTTCCTTCGATGTCGCTTTCCGTTCGTTTGTTTACGAGGCCAAGTACTTAATGAGATTTCATAAAATGCTAGCAGCCAATTTTAAATCAATAAAATCACCAAATTTCCTAAAGCAAATGAATTTAGGACTGAAATTACATCCTGCTTTGAGCACTGCCCTCAGTGAAAAGGATAAAAACAAATACAGATTTTTCGGAACGGGAAGAACCACTCGAACAACAATGCCATTTGAGAAAATGGTAGTCCGAGAGGACAGAAAACAGCTCACCGTAACGCTGCTGTCCGGATCGACGTGATTCTAAACAGAAATTTAAGCCTTGCACATATCTCCAGTATACTATTCTGGTAATCCATCTTTTGCAATTGTAAAATGCATTCCCGGGGATTGCACAACTGCAGTTTTAATGAAGCTATATTTCGCAAAAAGCTTCATACTGATGCTGTTAAACGAATTTTAATATCGCGCAAAAGCGGCAGCTGAAACGCTTCGCCGCCTTCGCTGCATACATTTCAAACACAATAAAGCCTCTGTTCCACGCGCATACATATATAGGGTATTGATCGCATTTATTTGTGCGTGAAAACGCCAATGGAATCAGCGTGAGTGGGTCACGTCAACGTGAAAAGGCCATATGAGCATAAACGTGTCACGTTAATAGGCAGAAGCGAACAAGTGAAATGCGAGACACAGGTCAGTTCAACAGGATCAAGAGACACCCTATGACATGGTGAAAGCTTAGCGCATCAATAGGGCCTTTTAAATGCATGCGGCAATTTCCTTCATGAGCCATCAACACAACACTTGCTGGGCGACAAAGGATGGCAGCTATACAGCTGCAGTTTACGAAAAACGTTTTCTTTGGTGGTGTTGAATTTCTTCACATCGGTTACACCGCTGAAATGGTGCGTCCGCGTTGCATGATTATTGACAGGGATCTTCGCTAGCGAATTTTCTGTTATGCACGAATCCTATATGAGTGCTACTTGAGGCAACAGAAGCACTGCGCAAGAAAACGCATGCTTTGAGAAAAAACAGCTTCGCAACTCTCAAAATGCTAGTGTTGCCTGAGCTCGACATGACGTAATGCCGACGCGGACAGCTGACATTCTTTTGTTATTGAGCACATACGAATGAATTCATGTACGCTTCCCAAATCAGCGCTCTTCTGGCTTAGTTGAACAGCAATATATCATGTTGCGCTTTGATATCCTTTCTGTAATTCTTCAAACATGCTCATGTGTTATTTTCCTTATCTTGATTGAGCAGTGCCGTTAACACCACGGTTTCGATCCATATCGGACTATCTGCTATCAGAGAAAAGCGCCAGTAACTTTGCAAATAAGACTAATTAACGTCGTCTTTTGGGAGCGAGCCTTCACTCACGAAAAAACATGGGACAAAATTACATCCGTGAAAACTACTTGCTGTCTTCCCAGTTCTTGAGCTCTAACTAAACAGCTTTGTGCAAATATGGGCGCGTAGGCTGATTATTAGGCGGTAAGAAATAACTCGCCGCAGCTTTAACTGCACAATGTAGCTCATAAAGCGAACTGACAGGTACGATGTAATCATTTCAGTGCACCAGCTACAATGACGAAAAATCGCTCAAAACGACGATTAAGCATATTGCTTTGAAAGATTTGACTCTGTCACTCTTAGATAAAGAGACCTCAAATAAGGTGCTTAGGATTACTTTATTTGCCCGTTTTAAACAGAAAAAAGGTGACACTCATTACATTAGCAGAAGTAATCAGTTTTCCATCTCTGAAAATTCTGAACAGTCAAGAAATGCAATTGCGAATGATCAAAGATACGGCGTCAGTCAAAGAAACTGAAAGTCGAACGCATTCAGAAACGAGTTTTTTACCAGAAAAATTGAAAAGCAATACGAAGCATTCGGAATGCAAATGAACCTCACATCGGCGAAATGTTTTTTTGACTCGGGAAGAACGAGGCTCTAGAGTCGGCAAATGAAACAAAAAGGTGCACGCCAGCAGCAATAATTGCCTAACCACGATTATGTTCCAACGGAAAGAGACTTTTTCAAAACAGCTGGAAAATTTATTTTGAAAAGTCAGGAAAGAGTATGGAAGGAGGGTGTGAAGGCAGGAGGGTGTGAAGCATCTACTTCAAAATCACTGGAATAAGAGAAAACGGGACGAGCAAAAATATCATTTCTTCATAGAAAAATATTGTTCCATAGCGTCCATAGTATTGAATGATCTCAATTCGAGCAGGCAAGCACATCCGACGTATATCGTAAGAGCTTATGAGTCGAAATTCACAGCGCCGGGAGAATTACTTGAAGCACCCTAGCCATTACAAATTTCCCCGCAATTCAACACTCAGCGGCTACTGTATCTATTGAAATTTAAAAGGGTTGCGCGCATAATCATATTCCAATACTCAATATTATTCTCAATAAATTTTGCATAACGAAAATTTCAACGCTAAGCTCTACGATTGAAAGCGACATTTGGAACTGGCAGGCTGCCTTGAGATTCAGGTAATTACTGTTTTTACATGACAGCCCTTCAAGGCGTTTCGTATGCAAAACTCATTTTCTACCTATAAACACTTTTCGACTCATTCAATATCTCACATAATTTAAACAGAGATTAATTGTAGATTCGTTTTTTGAGGTCAGCCCAACCCTAGTTAATACGCAAAATCTCAGCCATTCTCTCATTCCCCTCGTCAACTATAAACCTACAGCTTTCATTAGATCAAAGAATAAAAACACGAAGCGGATGAAAGTTGCCAAGAAAAGCATAATTAATCGTAAGAAATTTGGCGCAACGAAAAGCAGGCGCAGATGTAATGCGCAAAAGGCACGAAGAGGATCTAGTTAGATACCCCAAAAAGCATTGGTCCCAGAAAAATGATAAGAAGGAAGAATTTGATATTCGCTAAGGTGACTAAAATCTTGGCATGTCTCTATCACCGAATTCATCACTGCAGGGAGTCGACTAGACAAAAAGTCGTGTCCAAGAAAGTAAGTGACCGGTGTTCACATAATCGCAACTAAAAACTCCACCATCACAAAACAAGTGCAGCAAGTAACAGACCAGATATGTACTGCCGAATAAAATGAGTGAATGCATAAAAAATTAGGCGTTTTTCATTAGGCTCACGACACATTGACGACATGACACTTGTGCCGCGCTTTATCTGAAATGCTTTCCTCAAAGGATATCAATGAAGCATCTCGTGCTTCATGAAGGGTGTCAGTCACGCTGTCCTCCAACTTTCGACAAGCCAACTTTTCATAAGTTCTCTGTGACAAAGCTAAAGTATAGTGATTTGCACAAGACGATGCCTCGACATCCAAGGCATCAGCCTATGCAAACAACTAGCAACTACTCGTACTATTCAGTATTTGCATTACTAGTAAACAGCGGTAATCTCAAGGAAAAAATATATAAAAAAGGAACCGCAGATTAGAGTGTACGCTTTACTTCTGAGAACAGTCCCACCCGGGGTGGTAATAAGATATCCTGGCCTCATTCCATGTTCACGGCTGTTCGTACCGTTCGCTGGTGTTCGTCTAATCTTCACAAGATTTGAAGCACGTTATCTCGTCAATTATTCGAAGATGAACAGCGTATCTACAAGCGATGAGAGGAGCGTACTAAAAGCGTGAAAACTACTCGTTACCTATGCTCATTAGAAGCAATCTAAAAAAAATGCGATGAGACAGTCGCGAAGAGAAGAATGCCTCATTTGTCGGAATCGTCACTTCATTTCATCATTTCAATATGAGATACGTAAGTTACTCAGCGATGACCTGTCACGGAGAGTCGTAGGTAATAAAATCACCTGTTCACGAAGCTTCTGCTAACGTGATCAGTAGATGTGTATTTGCAATCAGTTAGCCGTTTTACGTTTGCCAGTATTCCTAAGAAGTGTTGTCTTTAGCAGAAAAACTTTCATGATTTACTCATTTCTATTTGCGGTAAAATATAATAACAGATTGTGTTACACTGAGTATTTCTTTGTTATGCAAACTAGAAAGAACTGCTGAATGGTTACGTCAGCGAGCTAATGTTTAAAAAATTCGCCATGAAAAACTGAGAGCACGTTTTGAAGCTGTGTTGTGATAAATCAGAGTTTTGACAACTAATTAGACGAATGTAATTTTGCAAAGGCATCGGAAGGCAAATCAATGAATAAATCAATTCATAATTGATGCACTCACCATTCAACAGTAGGAACGCATAGAGAATTTAATTTTTCCCACTGCACATATTTTTTCATCAACAATATGCACTCGCATCGCTTAGCATGCAACTAATTAGCCCCATATGTAGGTGTTTGCTGCGCAACAATTCCGTGGAATGCAATCTTCAGATTAGCCTCCGCCTTCGTATTCAGTGGGCTGCTTGATTAATAATGAATCTCAAAAATCAATGCTGAATCTCGAAACGCTTTAGACTACGCTTAAGCTTTCTGAGAGAAACATTTTCAAGCGGTATTATTAATAAAGTGAAAGGTAACTTCGGACATTGATATCCGGTATACGTTGATAACTACAATACACGTTTGCAGTACTGAGTGATTTCAAAATGTTGCAGCTTTCGAAGCGAAGTGATTTATGAACATTTCGAAAAGTGCGTGCGAATATCAAATAGCAGTATCACAACATTTTTGTTGTTCAACCTGGAATCTGAACTTTATCGCTCAACAGCAACTGATGGAACTCAAGAGCGCATTAAATGTTGCGCGCATCTAACATGTGTGTTATTGCAGCCTCGTGTGCAATGATGCACTTAACTGCTTCAGACATCTGATAACAACAAATGGTTTCTTCGAAGAATTGCAGCTTGGAAGCATATATCTGGCACAGCTTCAATGGCTATAACAAGTTAAACAGCTATAGGCATTTTCTTCATGTGCGGCATAATGATCTCTGTGAGGATAAACTGATGTCTCCTCATCTCGTAAAATGTTTACATAATACTGTGAAATCCCACATGTAGCGCAATATCTTGATAACAAAAAGTTGTCGACGGAAGGCTGGAGTTTCGTCACAATTATATGTCCTCTTTTGCAACCACGCAAGCATATTAAAATAAATTTTGGCGGGTGAAACGGCAAGTTCATTGAGCTGTAGCAAGTATAAAGATAAGGCAGCACAATCGCGAACTTTGTGAGAGAGAATAAAAAGTTCAAAACTTTCGTTTATCAAGTGCCGCATCCCAAGATGACGAAACTCAGAGGTTTATTTATATGTTCACTCCATTTATACATCGGACCCAAAAGTGTTTGGAGAAAAATAACTCTCGAATTGTATAGACAAAGGTTCTGCAATATATAACTAAGATGTACAGTTAGGTCGTTCATAGTGAATGCGTCTGGAGATAAAAAAGTGAAAAAGCTGCTTACTGATCGCGGATGTCACCTGGTGAAGGCATGTACGCAAGAGATGAAGAACGAATAAGATGTGAGGCACGACTAAGCTGCCGTTCAGCCCATGCCTGAGCATGACGAACACGTTCGGGAAGTGATTTCCGAGCTAATACGTCCATGCTGAACATAGAGCCAGCAAAACTCACTGTTGTCGCTCGAATGGAGCACAAAACCGCAGTTCAATTCAACTGGTCAGCGATTGAACAAAAACTGCAGCTTAAGGACATGCTCGTAAATGTATGCCTGGAATGTATACCACAGCGTACAGAAAATTATTGGGCCAATTAGGGTTGGAAATCAACAAAGCAATGGATAGAGTATCGAATACGCACACTTAGAATACTCATTCAGCACGACTGCAAAGTAGCGTTAAACCTCAAAAACCACAGAATAATCAGCAACAACGGCAAACCGCTATTTCCTTGGATGCCCATAATGAAATCATTTGGACTCGGAACATGACAGTATTCATTGTATTCAAACAGCGTTATATTCAAAAAAACACTTCCCTGGAACGCTTCTGTTTAGCACTGGTTCTGCGAAGAACCACTTGCACAACAGAATGCAAATTAATTTCCGGCTATGTGCCACAACAAAATCAATCTTTGCGACCACTCACTATAAAGTGTTCCGATAGGCATTGCATTCAGCCAAAGGCGAGTGCGATGGATGACGGGTCACATGAAAAGCTGTCATTAGCTAGCAAAAACACAATGGAACAACGTCTCAAAACTCAAAATTCAACACAAACGGAAGGAGAAGAAGCCTTTCAATTTGCCCAGCTAGTTTAGATTTTGCGGATCCGCACTGTAAAGCAAAAGGAATAGGGAAGGGTGAAAACATTTTTGCTCTCCCTGAGAAAAAACAACCTATAAGGAATCCTGAAGAAATCGTTTTTTCCTCTCAGAATTTAGGGAAGTTTCATTCCTGCCTGGTGATACAACTTCGGTCTCTCGGAAAATTCAAAGTTTCTTTCTCAAAGTTCCCATCGACCCACTTTGAGTTTATCCGGCAAAATCTCCTTCTGCCAACGGCGGAGAATACTCGGCGCGCTAAGAGATGAAGAAACAGAGTTCATGGTTCAAAAGACCTCTGATAGAAGGATAGACGATGTTCGCTTGGCAATGTGTTGCATAGAGGAACGGGTTATTCAATAACAACGATAGCATATGCAGATAAAGGGAGACTGAATTTAGCAGGTGTGCACAATGGAAACCGCTTAACAACGCTGACAAAGGGGAGGACACGATAGGCTTTCAACATTTGCCCGATCTAACAGTACCTTTATGACTGCCACGAAAAGAGAAGAACGTGTGCTATTTTTTATTCTCATTCAGCTGCCCTTCTCATTGCCAACAAAGCAATTTTTTCTTTAAAAGGCTCTCACTAATGTTCTCGCCTAACCGTGTGCATTACAAACACTTTTTTTAGCATGAGCATAATGTATCCGCAGATGATGACTGCCTGTGGAAAAAGTAGACCTTCCTAGATCGTTTGGATACAGAGCTTTTGAGAATGGAATCGGAACAACATTTCAAGAAAGGAAACATACTGGGCAAATGCTGGACATATGAAACAGCAATCGGACGTTGCAGTGTGCGAAGGTCCAAACCAAAAATGGAGAAACACTGTCACTCCTCAGATGAGAAAGACAAATCCTTAGGTGCAAATTCTTTAGTTGCCTTTCATAAATAAGTGTGCTGCCGATTCTATCCACCAAGCAGCGCATTAAATGGTGCAGATCAAGAGAGTAGAAGAATTGCGAGAGGAAAAAAGCTGCGCGTAGTAAGATTTTTGTGCAGTTCTGAAAAGCGGGCGCTGCTGACCCAGTAAACAGTACTGTTCGCTGACTCACTACCTAAAACCAAGTTGGATGCTCAATGTTTCATCACGACAGAGGTTGTTAAAACTTGAAATTCTTTAGTAGCGTTTCATAAATAAGAGTGCTGCCGATTCTATCCACCAAGAGGCGCCTTAAATGCTATGTAAGGACGTTTCAAGATCACTGCTACATTACAAAAAAAGTTATGAGGAATCGAAATTTCTGACAACGCTCTAAACACCAATGTTTTTTTATGACGAAATCAATAGCTACGAAGCCTAATCAAGGAAAAGCACGCGCAAAGAAGAAAGTAGGTCCTTCTTCCGAAGCTTTTCCATCTACTGGGCCATTTTGCAGGTAAACTTCCCTACGTAGTAAGATTAGATTCTGAAAGTGCTATCAAAAAGAATTATGGTCGTGAATACATAGAGTATGTATGGCAAAATGTGTGGAACAATTTCCACGTGCGCTGTGCTGTGGCTGCAAAGACCAGGCAACAAGTCTCGTGCAGCGGATATTGTGTTAAATGCATTGAGACCTATTAGGTATCCTGTTGTAGAAGCAGTTCCTAATTTTTAGAACAAAATGATCCGGAACCGCAATATGCCTGTGAGATGGTTGTGCAAAATGCACACATGTTAAAGAGCATTCTTAACTGGGTTTTGAAGAAACAGTTTGAATAGCATGTACTGTTGCGATTCGCGAATATATTCATGATCGCGCATGCCATCATGGCGACATGCTGGAGCTGCCAAGTAGCAAAAAATGGCTAGCAGCCCCAGCGACGCAAGCTAAAATGGACAGTCGATGCACCTGCAGCAGAAATGAAACAAATCTGAAAAGAAGTAGAATCTAAAAAACGATGCCGAAAAATGGAAAGAATGCTGAACCGGAAATGGTTAGCCGAAGGTAGAGTTGGGAAAGGGAGATAAGTGGTCCGAGTTCAAGACGCTCGCTATTCGAGTGCTAATCGACAGCCATGAGTCTCACTAGCCAGTGAAGCACCAAAATCTCCAATCTCTTCGAAGAAATGACAAATATCGGGGCATGTCCTGTGATAGATGGTGAGTACATAGTTAGCTAGGAAACATTTTCTCCAAAGAATTGAATTGTGACGCTACTGCGTGTGTGTTCTCGAACCATTCCTGGTCGAACTTACTGGACGTGGAATTATAGAAGATTGATTTCATTAAGGTGGGCATTTGAGCAAATTTCCTTCGGACCATTCCATTCCAGGGATAAGTGACACAAACAGAGAGGGAAAGCAGAACTCAGGGAGGACTGCAAGTGAGGGAAAGAAAGCAAACTTCGCAGGGGATAATTTTTTATTGGGAAGTTCATATAGTGAGTGAGCAAATATTCAGAATGGGATCTCAGCAAGAAGGCAGAAAGAGACCCATTAAAGTTATATTTGGGAAGTGCCATGATGCGAAGCAGCTTCTTCGCAACGCACGCAGCATGAAGGGAACAAATTTCCAACACGTTTTCATCCAGACATCGTTTACAGCAGAAGAAAGAAAGAAACAATGGGAGGAACGGCAGAAGCTCAAGCAAACTCAGCAGGCCGACACCTTGCTGATTATAAAGGGCGGTCAGTGCCTGCGATACATCCTCGCAGTCAGGACCCTCCCAATACCCAGGATCCCAAAACTCACGGCTGACAATGCTGTCCCCTTACGGAAAAACAAGATGATTATTGCTCGAATGCGTTCATATCTTAAACGTATAGCTACGAAGCGATATTTCCTGTGGAAGGATAGATGAAAAGCGCATAAAATTGCTGCATTCCGAAAACGCTCCAAATATTGCCGTAAAGCATGCATAAAGTGGGCAAAGAACCATGAAAAACATTTGATTTTTTCTAGTAATCGTGACGCATTCTTTAAGTACATGAATAATAAAATCAGAATTACTAATGACGACGGTCAACCTTTTTCTGATGATTATGCGAAGTCGGAGCAATTCGTCTTATTTTTCGGACAGGTTTTTAAAACGGACGATGGCACTGTTCCACCCTTCCCCGTCCACAAGAGACACCGTGCGGATGCCATCAGGATAGATTTAGACGTAGTCAGAGAGGCTATCTCTGAGCTCAGTGATAAGATGACAATAACACCAGAGGGCATAACCTTCGCGATTCATCAAGAAAGCCGCGACAAGCCTTTCGTACCCCTATGTCTTCTATTCAGGGATAGTATTGCAGTAGGCACGATTCCAAATGCTTGGAGAACGGCAACAGTCGTACCAATACCGAAAAAGCCTCCGCTAAACCGTGTTTCAAATTATCTTGAAATTATTATGAGAAAATCAGTTTTGAGTCATCTCAGCCTTTGTAACACTATCAGCGATAACCAGCACGGTTTTCTCAAAGGAAGATCTACGCTCACACAACTTATGACGTCCTACTGCGAACGGTATGCTGCTCTCAATAACGGTTTCCAAACAGATGTAGTCTATATTAACTTTGGCAAAGCTTTTGACACGGTTACACATCCAAAACTACTGCTGAAGTTGGAGGCCTATTGAATATGTTGCGCTGTCCTAACTGGTTCAATTTTTTTTTTGTGCCGACATAGTTTCAGAGTGGAAGTCGGGAATGCCTTGCCTTCATTTCGTTTCGTGCTCAGGGGGGTACCGCAAGATAGCATTCTGGAGGCCCCTCTTCTTTCTGCTTTATGTGAATGACATCCCAGAGAACTTGANACAGAATGACTATGCACAGGACCCATAACGTAGGCGTAAAACATTGCACATAACAATGCGTTTAAAAACGCATAGAGATTGATGGAAGCAAAGACCAGAGGTCATAAATAACACACACGTAGGAATGCGAAATGGACATTTGCCGGCAGGCAGCAGATATTGTCGACAGATCGCATTGTTCCATATGTCGGTTAAAGCACGACAAGTTACCTGCCGTAACTACATCATATGATGAAGGATTCCATATAGGAACAACACTAATCGCAAAAGAATTGAGCACATCAGTTCGATTCGTTGTTTTGCTTGATTCGTTGCGCACATCGCCGCAGAGGGTGAGGCCACGAGCGCAATGCAAACTTTTCTAAAGAGAAAATACTCTCGAACGGAATTCCCGAAAAACCTCCAACGATTTTGTTACGTAAATCCAAACCGAACTGCGCTCTACGGTGCGACAAAGGTTTCAAATCAAAAATGCGAAGTCGCTGGCTGGAACGGTCCAAGAAAAGCTTTCCTAAAATCTGTTTNGTTCTCACCTGTGAAAAAAGGATATCGAAATGATTGAAAGAGTCCAATAGCGCTTTACTAAAACAGATTTTAGGAAAGCTTTTCTTGGACCGTTCCAGCCAGCGACTTCGCATTTTTGATTTGAAACCTTTGTCGCACCGTAGAGCGCAGTTCGGTTTGGATTTACGTAACAAAATCGTTGGAGGTTTTTCGGGAATTCCGTTCGAGAGTATTTTCTCTTTAGAAAAGTTTGCATTGCGCTCGTGGCCTCACCCTCTGCGGCGATGTGCGCAACGAATCAAGCAAAACAACGAATCGAACTGATGTGCTCAATTCTTTTGCGATTAGTGTTGTTCCTATATGGAATCCTTCATCATATGATGTAGTTACGGCAGGTAACTTGTCGTGCTTTAACCGACATATGGAACAATGCGATCTGTCGACAATATCTGCTGCCTGCCGGCAAATGTCCATTTCGCATTCCTACGTGTGTGTTATTTATGACCTCTGGTCTTTGCTTCCATCAATCTCTATGCGTTTTTAAACGCATTGTTATGTGCAATGTTTTACGCCTACGTTATGGGTCCTGTGCATAGTCATTCTGTGGAACCTGTGATGCCATGCTCTCTTTATTTTTAATAATACAGATGTTCACTACTAAAAAAAGAGACGGGGAAAGCAGAACTCAGGGAGGACTGCAAGTGAGGCAAACTAAGCAAACTTCACAGGGGATAATTTTTCATTGAGAAGTTCATAAAGTGAGTGAGCAGAGTTCCAGTTGTGACCGAGCGAGGACAACAATATTCGGGTAAGGCATATATATATATATATATATATATATATATATATATAAATATAT
>JAARMF010000180.1:61076-75277 GCA_022844705.1 Toxascaris leonina | reverse complement strand
TATATATATATATATATATGCCTTACCGCCTACCATGTGCGGTGCCTGGATAGGGAGGCTATGTGATAATCGTTCGATTACATCCTCAGAGGTAGAAGTTGGTTAGCTTCTCGCTAAACTTTTGACTGGCTTCATTCGCCTTGCATTCACAGTTTCATGCTCTTCCTCCTGTTTTAAAAGTCGACTCATTTCACACATTTTGCTTTTAAAATTATTGTTCCTTTTCGCTTGCCAGACCTTACAAAGTGTTCCGTTCTCGCTGCCCTTCAGAAACAGCGCTCAACAGCTACGAAAGCGAAAGAGCATGTACGTTGTTATTTATAGCATTTCATTACACAGTCCTCTCGCTTTTGAAAAACTATTCCAAAAGGCCAAAATTTCTTTTCCAACAGGAACATATTTGATGGATTTCGAGTACTTGAACGAAGGTATAAAAATTTTCCTCATTTTCCATAAAAACATAGACTCTGCTGAGTGTGACCTGCACTAACATGGTCAATTGTTTTTTTTCTCGGATTTTTTTCGAACTGCTCAATAACAAAAGTGGATTGGAATGAGATGAGTTTTCTGCACATGGATGAAAATGTTGAGAATTTGGCGGTTTCCTTTCTAACAGAGGTTATACAAACAGGCAAGATTTTGGATGCTCCATGTTTGAGGATTGTGAGCGTTTTCACAAACAGTAAGGCAAAATCCTCAGTTTCTTATTAGCTGCTACTTATATATTTGCTTACTCCTTAAACTTTTGCGCTCCTACAAATATGAACCTTACGGTCTGGACCATGGCGAGTCACTGTCACAAAATGAAAACCGTGTTTTTCTTGAAACTCGTCTTCTTTTCTTTCTTTTTTCATAGTGTACTATAAACGTCCATAACGACAGATCATCATGCCTATTTGTATCGCAGCAGCACTTATTTTCATCTTACTGGCAAATTTCTAGTGTAGAGTAATTTGAACCAAGGTTGAGCGTTGGTGAGACACTAATAATCAACTTTGTTTACTATCACAATCTCGTGAATATCTGTTTTTACGCGGTTGAACTTGGATGCCTCATTTTTTACCAACTGCCTACGCTACACTTGTGCTAACGACTAATTGCATGGCAATGAGGTGATTGGTGTGGACGTAATGAGAGTTCCTAAATTCGAGTATCCAGCGATGTTTTAGTATAAGTACGAAAATTGCACTGAAAAATTCGAGCAGTGTCCCGAATTATCCATTGAGCATAATTTCATTCAGTTTGCTGTGCTCGTCCTGCGTAGCTGAGCACTGTGCGTCGCCATCTATACGTCCTCTTCAAATTTTGCTTATTTTGCATCAAAAGGTTGCTGGTGATGCCTGATTCGGTTGATTTTTGTCCTCTTCCATCTTTGTTAAATACCTATGCAGAGGAAAAAACAACTGTGACGGAATAGTAATTGAATGTGACGTATGTGGAGAATAAGTGCTCAATTCACAATCCAAATCTTTGAGCAAATTAATAGCAAAAATCTCGTCACGTGCTATGAGCAACGTATATTAATGAAAAAACCGCAGGAAGCAATATTTGCGAGCATGGCTTCTTGCTTCTTCATCGAAAGAAACAAAACGCATGAAAATGTATAGTGTGGTGAGCAACACTGCAGACATAGTCGGAGCAATTTGTGCAGCTTTATGGTTATCCGATGGGTTCGCCCTTTCGTACTTATGGCGCTTCCTTTCAGTGGTAAAATGAACAAACGATGATTGCTCCACTTCTGCACGAGTTCAACCACGTTAGCAAGCTTATAAAGGCATAAAAGTATGAATGACCTGCACTTTCGTTGACGAATTTGAAGTTTTAATGGAATTAAGAAACCTTCATGAATTTCAATTACGTCACGAGTTGAAGGTGTCAACGATGAAAATCAATGAATGCGACCTGAATGAACTGTGAAAAATACGTTTGCATCTCCTTCCACCAAAGCATGCATTTATATAAGCTTTTTTCAGATGGAAGACAGCACGGTATGCTTCCTCTTGTTTGCTATAAGGGGATTACCATCTATCAAACCTGTGCAAGAGTTCAAATAAAGGCTACAGTAATGCATCAACATAAGATAAAGCTATTTGTGCCTTAGCGACGTTGCCGTCGGTCCATGATGTATTACTTAAAGCGCTGCAAACAAATCAGTTCGTTAATGCACGTGAAGCATTGTCTCACGGAAGCTATCACGACTTCATTCTTATATGCAGAAAACAGACGTTTAAAGACTGAATATAAAAAGACGAAATCTCAGAGAAGATTGCATCCTTCGTTCGCGTTTCCAAAAATTTCATACTCCACATCTTCACACTCGAAAAATTTTTGATGGGAAATGGAACGGAAGTACTGAGTTTTTTAGAGGGCCGGAAAAAAGAGAATACCACCTTCCAAGGAATAATAGAGTGAGTACTAAGTGTGGGAGTTTGGGCAATGGAATAGAGTAAATACTTTTCAAAAAAAAAAAAAAAAAACATTGTTCAAAGGGTGGTGTTCTCCCGCGTACTCGGACGTATCTGCATTCAGAGAGCACCAATTTAGCAATTTGAACAATTCTAAGGACAGTTAAGATGACGTAACACGAGTTGCTTTTTTATCATCACATAGAAAAAGAACATCTCGTTCACTTATTTCTAAAGCAATTTGAGCCGATCGGTTATTTCCAAAATGACAGACAGTAGTTTATCCAGAAGGGGCGATGACTTTGAAAGATACTTAGCCCGTTGCGTGGCAGTTAATTACTGCGAAACTTCCATTCTCAGTATATTTACATACAGCAAGCCTCTCACAAGAATCTCCTGGATGATGAAGTCCTTCAGAACTTTATGAAGCGAGTTATGTTGAAAGAACGACAAGCTTCATGTTTTTGCCACTAGATTCAATTAATCAGAGAAAGGCATTTAAAAAAAAAAGGTAGGATATTTCGGGAATTGCGATATCTTAGCTATCGACTCTCAAAAGATGTTTTCCTCTGAGATTGTAGGAGAAAAGTATGGCGAAATTTGTCCACCGAATGAAATCGAAAAACGGAACAGGGGAAAACGTCCTAGCGGCGTTCAGATCCCAGACTTTTCCGGATGTTTAGCGATTTCGACGACCCGCACCTCATCCAAAACCAATATGTGATTCGTTTCTGTAAGCGCCGTATCTTATGGTTGAAAATTTTAAAGCCAAAAACCTGCAATAAAACCGAAAATCCGAATATTTCACAAAGCAACGCAACTTTCGAACTAATGAGAGTCCTGGAGAAGAAAGTTTTTCTTTTCAATTACAACTTAATTTTCAACTTTCAAACCGTCGTCTTTTGAGGTGACCGATGAACAACGGTGTCGTGTTCGACACTGGAGACACAACTAATTATTATGACGCATTTCATCTGGAGCAAATATTGAAAATATGCCACCAGGGTATTTAATTTTTGAGCGATTCACATCACATTCTTAATCAATTCTGAGAAAGTGAGTCACGTCTTCAGCCCTTACTGCATAAAAATGCCATCGCTGCTAATTATCTGCGCCAGTGAAACACTCAAGACAACACAAACATTAGCGTGCACATCAAATATAGCAAAGCACTTTAGCTCTCAGGATGTTGCTTAGCCATTAAATTCACCTATCAGAATGAGTTCGACAGCAACTAGTTTCTGGAAATTCTTTACTGCTGAGTTCTCAGTGTATAAATTCCAGAACTTGTTTTGCTTCTAAAACAGATCAAACTGAACGCCCATCTTTCGAGGGGAAGGCTGCATATGCACGGTTTCATCATGATAAGCTGCTGTGAAAAGCGCCATGTAGGAAAAAATGGATGGACAGCCCGTGAGTACAAAGTCCTCTGAATTTCAACGTGCAACCAAATCAGAATGTTAAGGGCACAGACGGCGAAAAATGGCAGAAATAGTTTATGAGCAACACAAAGTTCTTCTAGTTAAGGAGCGGTATGGAAGAAAGGGATGGAAGAGAGAAGCACAGAGACCAGCTCTGCTCGAGTTGCCCATATCTTCCAGACTTCCAAAACATGAGTAAATTGGCACAGTTTACATTTTCGTTCTAGTTATCGGAGATTGCGAGATTCGTTCGCAGTGCTTCCACTTACCTCGTTTGGACGGACAAAGTTTCACTTATCCCTGTCAGAATTATGGCTAACGCTATTTGGGGAGATGAAGATGAAATAATATGAAGACAATTCACGCAGTTCCCAAAGGCCGACATAACTGTAGAAGATCAGATGAGAATTAGAACGCCAAGAAAATCTACGTTGAAGTGACAGATAGCAATCAACGAGGAAGCAAATTACGTAGGAGCATTTTATTCATAGAAAGTGCAATGGGCGATTTATCATGACTACTCATTTCTAGATTAAACTCAACGGTTTCTTAATCTTCCAAAGACGTTTCTAAAGATGTATATAGGTAATAGGTACAAAGTGAAAATTTTACGATTAATATGAAGACGCCGCACGTTGAACACACTGACTTGTGCATTGAGGAATCAGGAACAATACAGCTTCCAAGAAGAGCCTCCCAGCAGTCCACTTGCAAAAAAGAAAAAAAAAGTTAGTGAGCTCCTCTTAGCACATGAGCGAATTTGGAAACAGCGCTGAGCCAATATACACGATCTTCCACCTATTTCGCATAAACACTGATGTGCAGCAAGACCCTTCCGTGTGAGAAAGAACACTGGTGACTTTGAAAACGTGCTAGTAAAACACGACCGCGATCGATAGAATAACAGCCAGCAAATGTGCAGAAATGCTAGACCGCTGGCTGCATGACCGCAGCTCAGTAAAGCAAGCTAATGAAATGATGCCGCTAGCATAGAATCAGCACCTTATCACTTGACAGCAGTTGTTGTTAAAAAATTTATCAATAAAAGCGTAATCCTTTATGCAGCGATTCAAACTGTTCATGATTAATTCAAGAGTGCAATGAGCAACACTTGCTCTAAATACAACTTGATCACTACAGCAGCCATCCACCTGGAGACTGTCCTCATCTGTACATTAATCCGTATGGCGCACGACAGTTCCTCAGGTGCATTATATGGTTTTATTTCGATGGACACACCTGCTCCCGACAGCATTTTTAAAACAGTGATAGTTAGCAGTGCACTGTGAAAAACCCTCGAGCATCATTTCAAACCACTGCTCACTACACTTCTAAACCACTTCAAGATAACAAAAACATAGCGGCTCTCGCTTTCTCCCCACTCGAGAAAAAACTGGAAGTCCTTATAATTGGTGATAAAACAAGAACGTAACATAATCACGATTACGATGCGGAACACATGCAAAATCCGTCGGCCGTAACGAATGTTGAGGGGATTCAATTTAGGGAAAGATGCGCAAGAACATTTTATTGCTGAAACGTTGATCTAAATTTGCCACATTTCACGTAGGACAGCTATTTCCTCGAGGATAGTTTTCTGTGGAGGAAGCATCAGCCCGCCTCGGTCAAATTTTAATCGGAAAGCTTCCGATGATAGAGAAATGTTATTGCATCTTATGCTGAGGTTACATCAAGCAGAACACCGCAATTAAGTAGGCGAGAAAACTGCGCTATGAAACGATTTGTTGTCGAGAACATGCTGCCAGGATATTATTAGGGTGAGTAAATGTGGCGAATTGAAAAAGAGGAGAGAAGGCTATGGGACAAAAGAGAAAGCGCGATAAAAAGCCACGCAACCCAATCGAGCTTAGGGGCGCGTTGTTCTCTATGCGCCAAGAGACGAACAAATTGCCAAGAAGCAATGTGGTCAAATTCAACTCGCAACGCGCTTTCGCTTCTCGATAGCTTAAGTCGA
The DNA here is from genome assembly GCA_022844705.1 of Toxascaris leonina. Classification (NCBI taxonomy): domain Eukaryota; kingdom Metazoa; phylum Nematoda; class Chromadorea; order Rhabditida; family Ascarididae; genus Toxascaris; species Toxascaris leonina. The sequence continues at coordinate 69,476 of JAARMF010000180.1, read as the reverse complement.
ATAAGTGATTGCGCTTAAGTAGAATGTTGCAACAGCCACAAGTGCATATGTACTGCGACAAGACAAATATGCGCTTTATGCTAGTCTGTCTTTCACATTCTATCCACTGCTTCTTGTGCACACTGAAAAGCGATTACAAGGAAAGGCATTCTTAGAAAGGGTGACCAAGATACGACAGTTCACGTGATACTCACAGCACTAGAACACGACACTAGTGGAAAACACTAAATCTCTTGATAAAGTGTAGCAGCACAGGGTACACCTGATCATATTGTTTAATCAGGAGATAACTAAGAGGGACAAAAAGAAACTAGTGGAAATACGCAGCAGAAAGTATGATCTCGAATATTAAAATATCGCTATAGAACGAATAAATGAACCATCGGTTAATGGCAACAATTCGTTCAAATGGAGTGAACATGCCGAAGCGGAGAACGCACACAAAATGCTTTTGTTAGGTAACCATTAAAACACCACCTCGATATGAAGGGGATTCCTGATACTCGTTTTTTAGTGCGAAGTATCATGAATGACACTGGGTGCAAATTCAAAAAAAAGGGAGAGAGCAGATGTAGTTGAATATCCTTTCTTGCAGGTAGCAGATGAAGGTAACACCTACGCATGAGATGCGCTATTCCAAATAAGGCTAGCAAGATCGGCGCAATGCTGCACTAAGGGAGCCTTTTGCAGTCTACTCGTTAGTTGCAGAAGTGAGCGGTACAATATATGCGGTGTCTTCTTGGAGGAATGGTGTTTCCATTCAACGTAACACTCCTTTAGCTTACATGATCCTAAGGAGAGAGCAGGAGCTCACTCACAACATCCGCGCTGCTACTGAAAGCTTGAAGAGTCAACCTAGCCTGCTCAAATTCTATTTTTAACTGTAGTATGGAATCTGTGTACGTCATTGTGACAATTTCCAAAATTCGCACAATTTGCAGGTTGATATCTGAAGTGTTCGTGCTGCCTTGTCGAAACTCGTCACCACGGAATGCATGCGCTCCACAGAAATTGATTTGCATGAGCGGTAAATAACTTAACTCGCTCCCATAACCATCGAAGTTTTCGGCTTTCGTCGCAAATGAAAAAAAAAAAAACTTTGTTCAGCAGTTACAAATGCCGACATGCAATTTACATCGCATTTTTTATGCAAAATTGCTTCGCATCTGAAAATCTCTTACGGCATTGCCAAGAAGAATTCATCGAAGAAAAATATAATCGACCACCTTTAGAAATCTTGGAAGGGAATAGATGCGAATGTCAAAAAACACTATTTCCTTTTCGAAAACTCACTGCATACGAATCAGTTCTATTTCTTTCTCATACTCGTTTGTTCGGAGGCAACAGCGTTACTGAATTTTCTGACCTTCAGTTGCTGCATACAAACCAGTAAACGAGGGTTATAACGTATTTTCTTGATCTACGGAATAAAATGCAGCAACCCGGAATATGAACATATTCACTGAAGCATGCTGACTATCCCGTGACTGACTACCCGTCATGATAAAACCCAAATATGTCCGTTGCCGCTAATGCAAAAAGCGAAGCAATCATTGATTGACCAGAAATATAAGTGATAAATAACGCTGGAAACTGCTCACTGAACTAAATCACGACAGCTACAAAATACCCAGTAAGAAGAAGGTCAGGTTGTTTCAGTTAAACAGGAAATCCCATCTCTGTAGGATCCAATCTGAGGACGGCGATATGAATGCTTCCCACAAAAAAAGTTGGCAAAAAAACAAACAATTATTTTGTAAGCATACGGTTTTTATATATAGCGCAAGCAACCCCATTTGAGAACCAATCAGTCCATGCAAGGCACTCAAGAGGAGAAAGCACTCAAAAACAGCACGAATAAAAAGAAAATTAAATCAAAAAAAGATACATGCATTTCATCTCGAAAGAGGTGCGACAAAAATTATCAAGGTCATAACGCGTGCTACTTCATTTAAATTGCCTTAATTCTTTTGTTAGAGCCTAACAGAGAATTTCAACATCATGCTAGGTCACCTACGCCTATCTGAAGATTTTTATCGAATGCAAAAGTGACGCTTGAGCAGGAAATTCAGTAAATTCTGAGAAAGAATCATAGCACATATTCGAAAACTGGATTTTCATTTTCGAAATGGAAGCGATCGACAAGTAAAACTCATACCAACGATTCACTCGAAAAAATGAAGATTTCAACTGCCCACAACGAAAGCAGAAATTCTCGACTCAAACATTTTTCGGGTTATTTCGGTCCAGAGATTACACCATTACAGAGAATTCTATGCGTGATGAACAACCCAGGAAGCAAAAAAAAAAGGAAGAAAAAAGAAAACGACGCAAGCCAAATTTTACTCCTTCATGACAAAGGATCGAAGTGTAGGTGAGAATTCCGGCTTCAAACCAATAATGTGAAAAAGCTGCCATTAGAAGCGACATATACGTCAGCAGATGCTTCAGTTCCTCTGCACTTTCAAATCCATCATGAAAAAGCCTTATAAGAATACAGCTGCTTACAGGGCATAAATGAAAAGGTACGCCGTAAATTTCATTTGGCTGGTACAATGGATCCTTTTTTGAAATGCACCGCCAGAAAGATTGATGGGAAAATCAGAAAACCCTGCTTCCACAAGGCGTTCTGTTGGAAAGCAAAAACTCTTCAGAGACGCCGACCTTTTATTAATAAATAGGTTGAAGTCGACTGTTCGTTGTGCATTCGAGATACGGCGACGAGTAGAACGACGCCGCATGCGTACTTGCGGATCCGTTCGTAGACGGCTAATAGTGCCCATCTGGAAAAAAAGTTTGTTCAACAACATCACTAAATCCCAGTTCACGTTCTCATAATCTTGCATGATTCTGCCAGAAGAGCCGCTTTTGTTGCACGAACGAAACAGCTTATCCTTGTTGGCTTTAGCTGGAGCTAATTCTCTCGGCAATTCACTTGCGTTTTATATTGTTCTTCAGATTTGCATTCTTCTTTCCCAATGAATGTCATTTCCATTTGCACAGTTAAATGTTGTGTTTGAATACGAATTGAGAGATAGGGCGACCATGCCAGCTGTGCAAAAGAATAAATGAATAACAAACTGAAATAAATAATAAAGAGTAGTTGTTCGCTTGCATGTTGAAACATATCGACAAATAGATTCTGTCCACCTAGACATTGCTGCTTATCTAAACGTTTTTCGTACTTTTCATCGTAAAGCAATAAAAGAAAGCATGTATTGTTATTAAACGAACTAAAGAGGAAGTTAGTGATGGTTGACGATGAAAAGGCCAACAAGACTACGACGAGTTGCAGATCCGAGCAGCAGGATGATTCTTATTTTCCTCATTTGATTGAAGCGAGGCACTTATGATGCTATCAGCTTAGATGACTTCAAGCAGCGGTAACGGTTCACTGTAAACTCTTGAAGGTGAAAAGCGCTCGCTCTCTTTAGCAAAACGACGGAAATTTGCAATGGGTGACGTTCAACCATGATACGCACGCACTTCAGATTTTCAACGGCTTCCTGCGGGTTTTAAGCGGGTAATCGAAGGTTTACAGAAATGAAAAAAAGTAACAATCACGTTGTGCTCGAAGGTGCAGAGATAAGTTCAAAGGAGCAATCCATTAAAAAGACGTCACAGTGGCCAATGAACCCATGCAGTCGAAGAGGAAATGCGATCATAACGTTGATGGAAGAATTTCGTCATTGTGTGCATCATAGTTAGAACTCACGCCATCTCAAGATATGTTTCGTAGATAACACGATAATCATCCTTAATAAACTTCAAACTAAACATCTCCATATCAAAGTATTACCTCCTGAAGCGTTCATACAAATAGCTTTGATATATAGGGAGATGGGAGATGAGATCGGCACCAATTTTGATGCTTACAACGAAACACAGCAGGCGATTAACTCTTGTGCTGTGCTGAGGATGCTGCCAATATGAAATTTGCTTAGTCCAAGAAATAGGATAAAATCTGCTCAATCGATCTAATTCTAACAAATCGAATCATCGGTTAGAAATAGGACGGTAGATTACTCGATTGCTGCTTGATTTTAGAATTTCTACACTTTCACGAATGGAGGAAACTTCTCGATTCAGAATAACTCCTCTTTTTATCACAGTCTACAATTTGTAAAATCTAGCTGAACACAGATTCACTGTTTTATTTGTACAACATTCGAAAATGTGCTATGTATGCAAACTACACAATTGTTGATAAAAAGATAGAAGCATTTTATTATGAACGCATAAACAGCACCACAGTTAGACTATAGTCGTAAGCAGATGGTCGCACTTTACAATCAGTCGAGTTCTTCGTCTCCCATTTGATAAATCCATGCAAGGAAAAGCTTTAAAATGAATGCAAAATGAAAACAATTCATCACTTTTGACAGTATCGATTTGAACATTGGTTGCATATTGCTTGCAGATTATCTTCTGACGAAAAAGCCACAGAACTGCAGGAGAGGAGCAGCGCAATGAATACATCCTCAGCGTTTATGCACCTGATTTGCAAATCTGAACAATTCGAAAGCACAGATCTCTTGATTTTGTAGAAATTTAGACTGATGACGCGAGCTTCTTGAAACAAACCTTTTGCTCCAAAAAATATAAACGCATCCGATAATGTTGCGCCGTTGGGAGTGAGAGAAAAATATGCGACACGATATTTATTACCACATGAAACTGAACATTTGAATGGAAAACGGCAAAAATTGGCTAGGATTGTCTTGTCTGGAAATAATTAGTATCAAGATGAGAGAAGACTTAAGAATATTCGAGATTTTACGACAAGTATTCGAGGAAACAGCATTCAGGAAGGAAAAAATTGAAATGGGAAATTTGAACGCTAAAAAGAGACGCTGTCGGAACATGAGAAGCTAGAAACAATTCAATGAAGAGAGAAGAGCAGCAATGTGTCTGCGACGTGCCAGGTGAGAAACACAACTCGCCAATCACAGAACTCTCAAAGGCGGCATCACCTCCATCCTGAAGACATAATCAGATGTTGCAACGGAAACAGGATATGTTGAAAGCGAAATATTTCAACATCGGTAATTCAAGGAATGTGACATGTACACAAAAAAGTAGCAAGCTTTGAAAGCAAATTGGAAATTGCAAATGAAATAATGCCATGTTCGAGGATACAAGCAAAATTATGCTCTCCTTTCAGTGTCACCATCTACAGTGGGAAATATCGTAAAAAACTGGCGAGCTGCAAGACGCATCACCACATACAGAAATAAACGTGCGACAAAAGAACCAGCTTACACTCCCACATAGCTATTTTTTAGGTATCGAAGTCTTCTGAGCCTTAATTATACCTACATACAACACTACATTGCAACTTGTAGCACAGCTGCATCATTTCAATACTGGAAATGCTAACTACGCTACGAGCCTTTATGAAAGACAGGTTTCAACTAAAGGAGGATATTTTTCAAAAGAACGAAAGTGCTTTCAGCTTTCTATGAAGTTACATGCCAGAGGTGGGATGAAAACTTGTGCAATCTACAGACCATCCCAAATGAAAACGATGGCTATCGAGGCCACACAAGCCACCGTTCTGTCGTTCATACGTTTTCTGTTTATTTGTTGCTTTCTCACATCGAAAGAAATCCTATTTGCCAGAGAAGTAAGTTGTATGTGTAAATAAACAGCGAGGCATTTAGTCAGTAATCTCTCACAAATTAGTCATTTTTGAGAAAGAGCATGAACAACGATATTCAATGAGCCCTTTTGCGAATCGTGCAATATAGGATGAAATTCTACAAAGACAATGATGTACTAATATGGAACCTATCACAAGCGTGCAAAAATTTCCTCAGAACACCGCTTATCGTGATAAATGCAATCCAACTGTCCAGAAAACTGCTGGAAATTTGGACTATCACGTTATAAAAATTATCCACAGACAGTACTTTTTTTAAGAACTCAAACATTGCTCCAGAATTCCCGAATAATTCAAGTTAATGCACTAACTGTTATCAAAAAAAAAAAAAAAAAAAAAAACAGCAACAACAACTAAACACCGATCTAATCAACAAATTATTCTGTTATAAAACATTTTTTTGCAAACTGTCATCAGGAGATGATGAATAATGCCGAGTGAGTACTAGAGATAGATCGAGATAAATAGACTAAGAAAACTTGCCGCTGAAAAAAGGCTATCGAATGGAGGAATTTTGAATTTACTGACAAACCTGAAATCCCATGAGATGAGTAGCGTACTTCACCAATGACCCAGTTGCTACCTCAACAACAAATAACCAATCCATTCAGCTTTGTGGACGAGCACACTCTTGAGATAGACAAAGTGAAACTAAGTTATAAACATTCAAACAATTGGCAGCAATATACTTAGACAAATAACTGATGGTTTTTCCTCACAAGTGCGAAAAAACATTTCAATTATTTAAATCATCGACTCGATTCTTGAGCCACATATGGAGGCATAGCCTCCAATGGGTAACGATGAAGGATTCCTATCACAGTGCAATTGCAACCGCACGGAATTCGCTGTGGTGAGTATACCCGCCAGGCCAATATGACAGCATCCGGCGGAAGAACGCTTCAAGGGCGCCTGGTCACAGCACCGATGCAGCAAGGATGGTGTGAGTGGGTCGTCTAGCGGCAGAGGAGAGGAAAAGGAGGTAAAAAGCAGATCGTAGTGATCAAAGAAAAACAGGACAGTTCGAACTATTCGTCCGAAGCTCAAAAAATCAAAAACGTCCCACCGCTAGAGGTCAGCCATCAGACAATAGAAAGTGCTCGTTAAAAAGTAGCCAAGGTGCCGCCTGCTTAAATATCCAACTACGTGAGTTTTTCTACGGGATAGTGTTGAGCAAAAACCTTGGATCTAAAAGCACGAAATGACACTGCAATACCACATCGTAGTTATTCATGTGTCTATCTCTTCTTTTTTTTATTTCCTGATGTGGGAAATCATATACAGAATATATGCGAATTAGCTTCAAAAAGGACAAAACATTCGCAAAGCTAGTGGGAGGGGGGGGGGGGCGAATGGACATTCAATAAGTTCACCAGAGGTGTGAAAATTCGAAGGAATCAGCAGAAACTTGAAAGGTGAAGGAGTGTGTGCATTAACAACAGCCGTAGGAACTACATTACGGATAGTCTGAAAGTAAAAGTAGAACTATGCATAATATCGTTTGTGCTGAAACATTTTTGGAGAGCTGAAACCTATACCCACATCGATCACGAAAAAGTGCAAATTGAAATATTTCAGATAGCGCCGTGGCGGAAAAAGCCGAGCACAATTGCAGGAAAACGAATCAAGTCCTTCTGAATTTGCCATATTACAACTGTTCCAGGCAAAGGATGTTGACTTAGTGCTATAATCTGACTTATATGAACCGTACTAAATATTGCCAAAAATACGTTGCATGAAGCATTTCTGCACTCTCTTGAACAATGTGGTATCAGAAAACAAGAAAGTAGGTCGTACGGGAGTTCAGTATTACAAAAACGGATATGACGTAAGTAATGAAGAGCCTTCTCAATATATTTGTGTTGAAAAGCTTAGGCAATGCAATTTGCAACCTTGCATGCTTTTGTCAATGACATTGGAGCACCGCGATTTCCAAGCAAGTCAAACAAACTACGACGATTTCAGTTTACTTGTTTCTCCGTAAATTTTGGCATACGATGGCAATTGTGCGAAGCGCGTATATCAAATGACAAAGAAAGAAATAGCCACATTTCCGCCGATGTGATCGCCCAACGAGTACTTTTCATTTGCCTCTGCTGTTAAACAGTCGTGCAGACACGGCTTGAACGGACAGCCGGTATTGCATATGGAATTCTTAACGAGGTGGGTAAGTGATACTATTATATATAGGCGCCACTGATGCATGAGCTCCAAAGAAACAATTTCAGAGTAGGGCTGGGGGAGTGATATATTTGCATTTTCACATGAACCTGCGCTGCTAGCATTGGAAGAAGGGGTGGGGGAGGGTGGTGGGGGAGGGATGGGAGAGGCAAAGGTGAAAAGTTTGAGCACACCACCTGCGCAAACGATTCACTCAGATCTTGTCAGAAGTGCCATAACTTGGTGCCGTTGTCATGAGCATCATGTAGTCACGTACTTTCCAAATCAAGTTTCGGTATGCTCTTGCTTTGCAAATAATTTTCTCTACCCGACCATATGCATACCTCTTCGACAAAATGATTGCCAGATCTCCACTCCACTTACGCAGCTTCCATCGGCACTATCACGTGAGTTTACGACGTCGAATCTGCTTCGAATTCATCTACGGCCTTTCTGTTTAGAATTCTTGACCGAAGGAACAACTCGTTCTGAGTCAAAATTGTGGTGAAAAGATTTTATGGCAGAAGCAATGCGATTTTGAGCGAGCCATTGCGATTAGCCTGTCTTCCTCTTCCCCT
>JAARMF010000180.1:50325-60955 GCA_022844705.1 Toxascaris leonina | reverse complement strand
CCCCCCCCCCCCCCCCCTCCTCCTCTCCGTTCATTCTTTCCACCTCGAAGAAGCCTCTTACGCAGCTCGTTGAAGCCAGCCTCACTTTTCTGGAGATGAGCGAGCATAGTACTTCCTCTAATCTAACCTACTCCCTCCCCTCCTCCCTCCACTGTTGTAGTTTCAAGGATGGAATTGAAAGACCCACGACATTTTGCAGCAAAAGAAATTACGGGGATGAGAGGGGTGAGGGCGGAACGAAACGGCGTGAAGTCCGCTAAAAGTGCGCGTCATGCTGATGTTGACGTTGAAACTTCGCACCACTTTGAGATTGCCAAATCTAAATATGCCATGAAGCATCCGTTTTTCGCTCATATCGCATCATCTTTGACAATGAACCGAAAGAAAACGTACGAAAGAAGAGTAAAGGATGTGAACCTTCTTCCCTCTTCTGCAGCCACTTTCCCCTTTCGGAATGGAGGTCGCTTGTACCTTCTGATGAAAGAATGAGTAAATAGGCTTGTTGCTATCACATATATGCTCGGCTCCTAAAGAGCACAGAGCAACGATTCGTTGTGTCTTTAAAAAAACATCTAAGACACAAAGGGAGGAGGTTCCCTAGAATTGGCAAACAGCTTTCCGTTTTTTCAGATCTTTTCCTCAGACCGCATTTTTCAAGAAGGTGCCTCCGCCGCCCATTTTGCAATTTCATTTATGACACTTCGCGTTGTCTTAAAATTGCACAATTACGAGTTATCAGCAACTGCACGCTGTATTCACCCCTTCAGCGGTACGCGCTGTTTTTGATGTGCGACGATTCCGCTTACGGTTGAAAATTAATAAAACATGGGAAGTGTTGCTATCCTGTTTCCCTTCCACTTTTTGGCACCAAGTTGCGCATTTTGAAAACACATTGTAGTCTACAACTTGCTTCATTCACTTGCCGTAAAAAGCGGTTTCCATCGGAGCTGGAAGCCATCAGAGTTGAGTTGTGGAACGTTTCGTACATTTTCTGTATAGTGATTTCAAAAACGCAACCTTGTTTTCCCTTTGAAAATCGGGGCTTTTGCAAAGATATTTTGAAAAAGTTTTCAGTGCCTTCTTGATTGAAATCATTACATTTTTACTGACAAATGAGTTTCGCCAAAAATTGAGTTACTCTATCAGTATTGCCACTGACAATCCGAAGATTTCCTCAGAATACTAAAAATCCACTTTTACTTTTAAACTCATGGAAATTGATATTACTCAAACATTGGAGTGAAACTTTTGTCGACCCACTTTTTTGATTTAAAGCAGATCCAGAGTTCCAGTCATTCTATCACCTCTGGTTTGCTGAACACTTTTTATGAAGTTTTCGAAAATACCTTCTTATCTGAAGACAGCTACCATGTAAAATCAGACGAAGCAACTGCTTTCCTAGGAAACCAACGGATTCTACTAGTTCTCGCGAACGGCGGATTTCTAAAATTTGTGAAAAAAATTACCGGGTTACGAAAAAATTCATTTCAGCAGTCATTTCCTCATATCTCGTTTAGAAGAATCCATTGCACATGAAAGTCTACAGTGAATAAAGCAGAGCAGTCAAACAACGAGCAGCGAACATTTCCTTTCGTAGTTGAGAAGTCGCCTTTTGAAAGTTAACGCACTTCATATCAAAAGCTGACGCAGAAGGCTCAATTCACTTTTACTGAAGCTGCATGTGAACAATCGTTCGACAACATTTTCGTTCAAAGCGCCTTTTAGGCATTTGCCATCGACGAAACCCAACTAATTCAAAGAAGTCACTTTTTCTGCAATGAAAAAATACGAAAGTTTCAAAATGATTTTTCACTGCAATTGAGATCTGATTTCTTCGAATGGAATAGATTATGATTTCTAAATTCGCGTCATAAACTGAAATTCACTATGAGAATTTGCAATTTATCCGCGACGAGCAAGGAACTTGTTCCTGTCGCTCATGTAATTTTTTGGAGATCATGGAAGAAATGAACCTCGTAGAGGGAAAAGGTCGTTCAGAATGATGCCATGAAAGTTCACAACATCGTAATGCAACACATAAACCTTCCGCTAACGGAAAACTTCTCAAATTAACAGAAACCTCTCTACCTTATTAAGCAGCGATCTGACAAGGCACAAAATGAAAACCTGTATAAGCCATAAATAATTCCAGGAGAAACCGCAGCTGTTGCAGCCAAGGTGCTGTTCCATCCTCTCGGCCTGTATAAACTTTCCTTCCTTTCTAGTCTTGAAAGAATATCGTTTGCTGGGAAAGTAATCGTGTAAACAGGCGACGTTCAATTTCTTTTCTGTACTAAGAATTGATGGGGACAAGAAACAGCAGCAGAAGTAATGCTTGATTCGTATTAGAGAAACACCAATTAAGAGAAGCTCCGCAAACCAGTGCTGCCAATTCAAAATGATTCTCAAACTACTTATGTTGCTCCATCGGAATTTCCGAAAAAACATTACGTCATGCTTTATCATCCCGGGCTTCCTTGGGCTATATTATGATGTACCATAGGAAGAAAAAATTTCATAAATTATGCGATAAAGCAGGTAATGGAGGTCCAAACTTCTTGAACTATGTAGATACAAAGCTTTGATATATCTGCGCTAGCGTCGAATAAATCTGGCGGATATATATATATATATATATATATATATATACATATATATATATATATATATATACAGTGAAGGATATCAAGTCATGTTTTCAGCATGGGTGTCAAGTCTCATGAATTTTTAAAGACGAACAGAAGACTAGGCCATTCAATGTGCAAGAAATTTATCTTCTGACGCGGAAGGCAACAGCACTGAAGCTGCTAAGATACAATGCTTCAACGACAGTCTGACCAAATTAGAAGGATTGTTTTTCCGCATTAAAAGCCTACCACTACCCATCATGTCCACGTTAGACTGAATCGCGGAAAATAGGCATGTGGCAGTCCTGGGCCTTGCCTGTATATTCTGGGCTAATGATAAAAAGCACTCAAATATCTGGTGATCTGAGTAAAAACATCAATAAAGGAAGTATCTTCTTCCCCATTTCCCTCCCCACTCTATTCACATGTGCATCACTGACGCTGCAAAAGTTCTTCACAAAACTAAAAGAGGAAAGATGTTTTGGAAGGATTCTTTCAGTGTAAAAGAGGTTCGCATATGCGATGCAAAAAACACTACGTTTTCTGACCGAAAGCGTAGAGGGTTGTAAAGAGGAGTGGACAATTTTTGTAACAAATTTAGAGGATCTGTTAACTGAGACTTCATTCAAGATAAAACGTAGTAATAAATGAAGCCGAAATTTGAGCTTTTCACTACAGCGATCGAATGGTACAACGATTCCGTTCGAAAACTTTCAAATGTCGCAAAAAACACGATGAATATTCTCGAACCACAAGGCATAATCGGTTCAGGACATGGAACCGCTGAGTAGCGGATCTAATAGCGACTGCACACAAACTGTCACTTGAACCTCTACCCTCACTTCATTTATGATGGATAAGAAAAGCTTAACAACCTAAAAAAAAAGACCGTTCAAGTCACTAGTAGGAAGTGGTAACTGTGGATCCGAAAATTTTCATATGATTCGTGAAATAATCTGTGACAACCACATTTTATACATCGTTCGCTTGCGAAAAGCTTCACGAAAGCTAAAAGTGAAACTTAGTTGGCATGTACCTCGACGCTGCCCGCCGAACCGCTTCTCATTTTTGCGATCACCCTCTTCAGTTTGTCGCTAGAGTGGTGATAGCATCGACCTGAACCCAACTCATCACATTTGTCGGGCAACGTGGCGTCGCACTGAAAAAAATACCTCGTGAGGGAGCGGTTCTTTGAATTCGTCCGCTAGGTTTGAAAAGCGAAAAATAATTTAATAAAGTTCTCGGAGCTGAAAGGGCGCGTAAACGTTCGACTGCAAAGACCTTTTCAAAATTGTTCACAGCAGTGCACCCTTCATGTTCAACAGCATTGAAGTTTCTGTCATCCCATTTAGGCAGTAAGTTTCAAAAAAGTGCTTGCACGGGCTTGTGCACGTTTCAATAAAACGTTCTAATCGAACTGCCCACCACTCATAACAGGTCGTGGAATAGAATTGTTTTCGTTTCTCCTCTCTTCGAGAAGTCATGGTTAAAGATGTTATTATGAAATCTTAGCGTTAAATCGTCTGCAGCGCCGAGTCAGATACTTCGAGGATCTTATCTTTTACCTCTACGAAGCCAAAAAATATCAGCTCCAACTGTTTTCTTGTACGCAAATGACAGATTCGGTGGAAAACGTCAGACTGGCAATGCTGAAATGTGATATTGGAAAAGGCAATTCTTCGGATCGATATGAATTCAAGGACCCGCCTACTCGATATGGCGTGATAAGTCAAAAAATAAGGTAAAGTTAGCTGGCGAATATGTGCGCGCTAGAGACATATGCACGGACGAGCGCAAAAGATTAATAAATCTACATTTGCTTTACGGTCAGCTACACTGCAGCTTGGTTAATACTGAACTGAATATCAGGGCGCATATTAGCTCTACCAAGGTCAAAAGAAACTGAAAATGGCGTCGAAGAACCAAACCGTATATGTAAGCGTGCATTTTGCTTAGAATTTGAAAAGTGGAAACCTCCCCCTCAAATCCATATCTGCAATCAGTCGGAAAAGCCCTCAAAAAAATTTCAAACTTTGTATGCTATGCGACTTACGTGCATGTTTTACTTGAAAGGAGGCAGTGTTTCGCGTTGCGAAAAACCGAATATTTGTGTCCGCTCATAATGAAGTAATTGAGGCTTTTGCAATGTCTCTTCCATCAAAAACAAAAAACTACATTCCAGTTAAAACATATATAACAGTTCGTAAAACTGTAGTCTGTGAACGAGAGTATCAATTTAGGCGTTATAGAGCATTCCTCAAGGGAAGTGCTGGAGATGACTGGAATTTGAAAAATTACATCAGCTTTCCTTGGATGGGCCCGCGGTTCAATGAATTCAGAAATGTGCATTGGAATATTTTTTTGTTCACGAAAATGATTTTAGCAAATAGCTGCACAAATCCACTACACATATATACAGAAGTGCATCGTGGATTTGCTCGACGCAAAAAAGTCAACCTCAACTTTCGGGATGTAAAATTCGACGCACACATAGAATCGTTGTGGCAACCTTTCACTTCGCAAGAGCACATAAATGTAACACCATCTGCCTCAACGTTCTAAGGTGACTGGTACTCACATTTGGCACAAAAAGTCTTACCTATAAAAAATGGATTATATATGACGCATCGAAAGCACGCTCCTATTCAAACATCTGATGCCAATCAACTTTTCACTCATGGCGTCCTCTTTCAAGTGATGTCCACGCCACTTGCCATTCTTATCGTAACTTAGATACTCCATTATCTAATACGCCTTACTGAATTTCCTCTATCAAGAAATTTAGCCATCAGTGATGGCCGGATTCGCGATAGTGTCTTTATGATGCCGCTTGTGCAAGCGATAAGGAGCCGGATGCAACCAGAATTTTTCTATCCTAGATTTGAAGAGACATGGACGATTAAGGCGAATAACCTGTTAATAATTCAACCTTGGCTTTGAACGGTAGTCGGGTGAAGAACCATAACAACCTAGCCTTCTTGTTTAGAGCTCTTAGGTTGTTCAACTTGTATTGCTCACCGATGGGTGGGACAGCTGAGGATGAGGAAACATGCGAGGCACCCAAAGTCGCAACAGCCACATGGTTGCCAATGTGATTCGCTGCGCATTTGTTTATTAAGAGATAGCAGCAGTCCATGTTGCACAAATGCTCTGCATTTTCTCAGCTGGCGCTGAGCAAAAAATAATTAGAGGACAGACCTACCTATGACGACGAATATATATGAATTTTAGAGCACAAAAAAATTTATGAAGAAGTTGCGAACACAAACAAATAGTTAAATTGAATAAAGGAGAGAACAATAGCACGAGATGATTTCGAACGTGATTACATGCGGAATTCCTCTTTGGGGAATTTTATTTATTAAAACTGCCTTTGTAAATGTCTTGAAAGCATTTTCGGGAGCTTAGAAAGAGTTGGAGGAAATAAAGAGCCCTTCTGGATATAAAATGCACGATGAGCGCCGAAATCCGCGTGAGGAGCTTTATTACCTATACAAGCTCAACGAAACTATACAAGCTCAACGTTTTAAGCTTTGAGCGCCACAGTCATCACATATTATCAAACGATTATGAGAATAGGAGTGTGATGAGGAGTTGGCGTCCGATTCGAAACCAGGAAAATTCAAATAGGAGAATGACAACGTAATCGACAATAAATGCCACAAGAGTAATTCAGAGAGATTGGAATATAAATGAGTGCAAAAAATGCATACAGATGAGGCAATTAGTGGTTATGATCAAATAATCACCACAAAGATATGATTTTGGCGCTCACGTCTGAGTCCAGTCTGACAACGTAATCAAAATTTCGGCATTGAAAATGGTCCAATTACACTGCCGCATAATCTTAACAAACGAACACAACTATGTGAGCCTAAAATTCCAGCTGCGGCTTTAATGAGGGAAATCAGACAATCATATCTCAGCCGGAATGTGCAGGCGTTGCAAAAAACTATAAAGTTATACATGTATATATATATATATATATATATATATATATATATATATATGCTACAACAGGACACCTCGGTTCAGATGCATCTTCCCATGTCGAGCACCCCTTTTAATAGAAAACAGCCGCCTCTTTATATAGGAAAAATGAAAGACTTTTTCAGAGGCATCTGAATAGTATTTCTTATATTGTTTCCACACACCAGCATTGATGGGAGGATCATCACCCTGCTGTACGCAGCTTGAATTCCTGTCCGGGAAGTCAAAATTCCAGTTGTAGCTTTAATAAGGGAAATTAATAATCATGCTTCAGCCGAAATGTGCAGATGTTGCAGACAACTGTGAAGCAATTGTGTAGGAGCACAATTGTCAGAGCGAATCTTTTTAAGGTACTTTCAAAGAATACAAACAGCTTTCCCACACTAATAAAGATATAACAGATGAAAGATTGTACAACCGCTCTCCTCACTTACACGTTTCTCTTTAAGGCTGTGCCATTGAGAAAACAGCTAGTACAAACTCAGTGAACGTTTCAGTGCAGGGTCGATAAGTAAGTAATCCAGAGCGCATACATCTATTGTTTTAAGTAAATTTATATGTAGTCATTGCTGAAGAGAGATGAAAATTAAAATAGAGTTGGAAAATGCATCCAAACTATTGAGGGAAGCAATACTGATTAGTGACTTTGTAAGACGGAAGGTAAACGAGAAACGTCCCACAAAACGGACATTTAATAGTTGATGAAGAAAAAGTGGATAAAATAGAACGAAACAGATTGCATGCAAAAGGTGACAATTTTCTTATGGCGATGCTGCGTAGGCACTAATGTGCTGAGTCTACAGTTTTTCGGTACTAGCCTTATTTGTAACTGCAGTGGTGACTTGCTATCTCGCCTTAATTGTGAAACTCGACATCTCATTGCATTTGACGCATCGCTCGAATTTACAGGAAAATGTCCTCTCCATCGAATTACTGTTATTCTTAAACTGCATGGTTTTCCATCAAAAACAACGTTAATAGTCACACTCTTTATTATATAAATAAAACCTTTTCACATGTACCCATAATTTACCGCCCTTCCGAATAATAACCTCATCTTGCTGGCAAATATATCAATACGTGACATGATGCATTTTGACAATGAACATGATTCCCTCATCGAGACAACAGAACGACTATCTGTATATTGGAACGCACAACAGAGATTCGTTGATGATCATTTCAGCACAACGAGATGCGCACATCTACGGCAACTGACGCCCATATTACACAAATAACGAAATTATGCGCAGGCTTATTAGCGACAGATTGTGGGTATTGCTAAGAGAATGACATTACTTACGCTAACTCCTTCCATTGTAAATCCTCATCACTTTCGTGAAGTTCTCGTATCAACTAATTAGCACACATACCCGGAATGTTTCGACGGCTATTGCAACACCATGGCTGAAGTCGATTACACCGCAATTAAGCAATCCGATTGCTCCCAAAGAGTCGGAAAGCGACGGTGTAGTGCATTTTAATCGAATCGACTCGTACGAAGTGTGTGATGGAAAGGGTCTTGCTGGTCTAATTTGCTTTATGCATTCGTTTATGCAGCCATTACGCTTTCTGTGTAGCACACAAACCTTAAACCCTAACAGCGACTATCAAATATTGGACAACAATAACTGACCAATGCTTTGCTTATTCGCACGAATCCAAAATTTTCTCACTCTCCGAAACATAAGCATTCAGTAGTATGAATCATTTGATACTTGCGTATGTCATTTTATGAAGCAAACGTTCTCCGCATTGGCAGAAATTGAAACAGAGATACTTCGAACGATGGAGCAAAGAAGGTAGAAGAGCGCAAGCAAATGTTGAAGCTGGACAGAAACAACGTGACACTAAGAGGCTTCATAGCTGCTTTGAAGAACATAAAAGGATGACAAAGAAGGCGTTTCAACAAAGTGTTTTCTCAGTCGAACAGGCTAAATTCTCCCCTGTTTTCTTCGAATCTTCGCAGTCGAAAGCATCCAGCTGTCCAATAAGAGTAAAGAAACCAATTTGGAGACTTCACATAACCAGCTTTGAACTCCTTTCATATATTTCATCTGACATAAAACATACCCGTGTCATAGAACAGCAGGATATATTATATATATATATATATATATATATATATATATATATATATATAGAGAGAGAGAGAGAGAGAGAGAGAGAGAGAGCCTCGGATGGTCGAAGGCGGCGAAAGTAAACCTTGAAATTGAACCAGTAGAAGAAGGAGATGAGACATCACAAAGGTTCCTGGAGCAATTCTTTAAGAACCGTTGGCTGAAATGGCGAAACCCCACGTGGTGGCATCTGTGAAACAACAGGAATCCTTGCACGACTGGGCCGCTGTGGAATGTCATTCATAACTCCATAAGAGAAATAAAGAGATCTCAAGTGGTGAAGAAACAGGCCTTGCATTTCTATAGCTCTCATCCACCCTGGCGTGAGGGATATGCGGTTAAATTAACATGGACTCATCGTCACATACGTTGCGTTGTGCCTAATATCGTCAGGTCGCTTTCATCAGAGGCGCATGTGGCATCTACTTCCAGCGGAGCGAGAAGACGCAAACAGACATTACCGCGTGTGTTGGACAAAACCGCCAAAAAATGCGCCAACGAGAGGTGCAACCTGAGAGAAAATGTTCTTGAAGATGGTGTTTCAAAACGCTACATGTTCAGAATAAACTCGTTGCAGAAGGCGATGAATTTATTGTTGGGGAAAGGATAATGACATGGATCAAGCGCACAACGCTTTTTCATCTCGAGTGGCAATGCTTGAAATTGAGGCAATCTGATAATGCAGCACTAGGAATTTCTGCGAAGGGCTCCAGCCTGCTGCAAGAATGAAGTCGACCTATACTGTTGCAGCATAACTTCAGTGCAACGGCACAATTTTCGAAACGATGCGACTGTACGATTTGAAACGGGCACAGGAAATGGTTGGGTAAAATGGTGGGGGAGGAAGAAGCCCACTGGAGTATGCTATGCAGCATCACACATCATCACGAACACTGTGTTCGGAAAGAACATCAGTTGACCGTGAACGTGAAGAAGAACAGATGAGAGAACCTCAGGGAGTTGGCGGTAAAGAAAGTTAGCTTGAAAGTTGCGGAAGGAGACGTCTGAATGAGGCGCCATATCCCGACAACTTTAAACGACTATGAGGCGTTGCAATTATGAACCGTCTATATGAGCACATGGTAGGCAAAGAGTGCTACTGTGATTTGTATTTATCATTAATTACTGTGTCTCCAGAACTCTGTGAATCTCCATATGAACCAGTAACAGACATAATATACAATCGAGGTAGTAAAACAACGTGACAAAATCAGTGCCTACGCAGCTGTCCCGAGCATGCTAAAGAAAGAGGTTCTTGAAAGCTTGCTTCAAAGCTTTGAAGCACTTGCTATCCACTTCAACAGATGCTGCATGAGAAAATCCACTCGAAACGCTGAAGAAAATTCAAAATAGCGTCAATATTGAAGAGAGATAACTAATAAAACCTCAGCAACAAAAGTCCACCAAATTGCTCTCTAAAATCTACACGACCTTTTCATGCACAACCTTTAACTATATTAGTGGAGAAATGAATATTAATACAAAGGAAGCGGCTTTTGGATGAGTTATTCAACTGTAGAGTACGTACATACAGTCTGCTGGTTGCTAGGAAAGTGCAAAGAATGGCGAACCCCTATCTGCTTTGCTTTTGTTGAAAACAAAAAAGGCATTTGATTCAGTTGAAACAGTCAAGATAATCAATGCCTTAAGTGGACATGCAGTGAACCTGGGTTCAAAGACCTTCTGCAGGAATTGAACGAAAATTTGGCACAGAGTTTCAGCTTTCGAGTTGTCGATGCCCATGTTTACACCGACAGGAAGCGCGGCAAGACTATCATAGTTCAACAAAACTGTTCATTGCAGCACTAGAATTCCCTCTTCCCTCTCTGAACTCGGATTGTCGTATGCAAATAGATGTCGCCCATTTGGCCCAATTAGCCTCTCATTGGCGAC
>JAARMF010000180.1:32576-50192 GCA_022844705.1 Toxascaris leonina | reverse complement strand
CCCCCCCCCCCCCCCCCCTCCACTTTATGTGACCCTATGAAATGACGAAGGAAAACTTCCGAGCCAATATGTCGGAAATTTCAGATGGTTTAGATGGCTTGACCCGAGAAGCCCTATGCGGCATGAAATTTTTCGCTCTAGCTGCCCCCCCCCCCCCCCCTACCCCCTCCGCCTCCAAAAGAAATTAAGAAACTTCGAATATTGCCAGATGATACACTCAGCAAATTCAACTGAGTTGTGTTTTCAGGTTAGCAGTGCAGCGATCACTAAAAAACGTGACCGTTTTGAAAGCTTTTATGGATGAAAATGGTGGTGTAGCAGGCAGATTGCAGTTTTTTAATGTCTTGCGAATTGCTCTGATGGAATCTAATTAGCGGAGCGCGATTACACAGAACGATAATATTGCCATCTTTCACTCACTACTTCCTTTTATGTTTCTTCTCAGCAGTTTCTGTATTGGACTGCCAACAACGCATAGTCAGAGCAAGTTTCCGCATAAAGTATTATGGGCAGTATGAACTGAAAGTTCATTACCTTAAAAGTTTCCTTAAAAGGAGCAAGACCTTGCCATCAGAAGTACAGTTATTTCTCTTCGTCAGAGAAATTCTACTGGATTTCGGCTGTCACAATGTTCGCTACCTTTGCCACAAGCAAAAAAAGTTGCGCAACAGAAAGCAAGTTTCAACGTAGTATTCTCATCGTTAAGGAGAAGTGGGCACAGTTCCGCTGAAGTACAATGATTCTACAGATTATTGACTGCTCTGTCACTGATGAGACTTGAAGAAGGTTGTTAGATTTCTCGGTTCAAAGCAACGCTCAGCGCATTAACAACACTCGAAGGTTACTAGCTTCACTACTTTTTTTCATTTACGAAACTCTTCTAGGTTGTGACATCTTTCAAGCTGCTGTGTATTGCGCTTTAAATCGCAGCTCCGCCACTATTTGCCGAATACTTTATCAAGAAAGGATTCAATGCTTCGGATATTTTCCGGATGCAGATTTCAACAGCAAGTTTAATACTGTCAAAAAATTCCGCCCAACTGCCAAGTCTAAGCGGGTTCTTCAAACAGCTCGTCAAACGGAATTAAACATCCGACCCGAAATGAATCTCTTGTAAGTGATGCATTTCGGGCTCTTTAAGAAGCGTTAAATATCCTACAAAATTTTCGTTCCACCTTGTCCGCAATAAATCATGATTAGCACCACACTAAGACCATGAGGAATTCACTTGCCAACCGACAAAAGTGCTTGCTTTCACCTGCATAGAAGCGCAAATTGATAAAATTCGTGTGAGTCATGCCAAAACTCATAATTTGTTTATCACCTCTCTATAAAGTTGAGCTTCGAAGATAATGAAGTTACCACCACCTTCCTAAAAGAGATGATCAGTAATAAACGATCTTTACTTATGCATGATTATCACTCAGTCACTATCACGAATGGGAGATTAACTGGCGCTTTATAGTCGGCAGTCCGAAAAACATGGTTACGCAAAAACTTGAAGCATTGGACATATGCCTGAAATTCGAGTCACATCGGGGAAAAAGAGCGATGTGGAAAGAGAAGGTAGAATGTAAAATGTGCCAGGGTGATTGGCTAGAGGCTCAGCACTGTACTGGCAGCCTTGTCAATGCTTTTAATTTTGACAGTCAACTAATTCTCAAATTTTTGCTCTTAAGAAATTTTCGGGTTAAGCCATCTGGTCGAACCGTCCTCATGGGACCCATGAGACAAATCCGCGTACTCATATGCTTGCCAGCGATGCCATGACTGACGAATTTTTGCTAAACGGTTAAGGAGGCACCCCATTTACTTAAAAATTCTGGACGATTCAAGGATTCGATTCTTCTTTTCAAAAAGCTCTGAACAGCGAACATGCATGGGTGTTTGTTCATCAAATTCGCTAGTATATGTTTCAAATATTTGGGAACTTACGAGTTGAAATTCTTTCCTGGTCTGCTCACACCCGGCCTTTCGAGGTCTACATATGCAAAAATGACAAAAAATTTGTGATAAAATGCGGCACTTTACAATCTCAAGTCGCCGACGTGGCACACATTTCGCACTCAAAATCTGCAACCGGAGCTTCGTGGATGCATTTTTCAAGGCAGCATATGTTTTGCGCGTTGATCGCAGGGACTCCGCACCATGGACAGGTGCACCTCTCTTACTGCACGGGCGGACGTGAACAGCGCATTCTCCTACATTTGCTGCAGTAAATCTCTCATGAGAGGTATGAAGAGGAGGGAAGGCGAAGCCAAACTGCCTTTCGCAGAGGCAGAAGTGCAGGGAAGGCAACGTGGCTTTTTCTAAAATACAGCCCCAACGTACACGCCTACCAACTACACGTCAAGGAACTGCAATTCTTGGAAGCCGAGAATGCGAAACACGGCGACTGCTGCATGATCAACCATAAATAATAGCGCTATGCACGACTAAATTACAATTATTGCGTCTTGATTTGTTCTTCATTTTAATGACATGACTTTCCCTGCTTGGAACAAAAATGCGACAACACTCATCTGGCTTCAAAAGTCCAGTCCACTTTTAAGTGCTCTTAAGATCCACTCATTGAGTGGTGATCGATGTCCTCTTCCGTACGAAAAAGTGCTACTGTCACTTGATAGAATTGTACTACAATTCGACGCTGAATTGGCGTTCATAGTCTTCTTACTCTGCTTGTTTTCGTCCGAAACCTCTCGTCCGACTGAAGTGATCCGAATATGCAGTTTTGCGTGGGCCACTAGAACTGGTGAATAAACTGGAAAACAGCAAGACGAAATAGTTTACAAACCAAACAATGGCGGTTTGATTCGAAGGATGCAAAACTTCATCCTTTTTCGATCTGAATTCGATTCAGACTGATACTGGGGCTTTGAGCTCCAGTAATGTCACGAGTTTTTGATAGGACATTAATCTTAATGGTAAAAAAGAGAAATCTTAATCTTCGATTTAGCCAGTTTAACTTATCATTACTGAGTTGACAAACAACTTTATTCATAATGGACGATGCTTGCATTCGATATCGAACTCTGCGTCTGTTATTGACCTCTGAGTATTAATGCCAAGTTTTTCATCAGATGCAGCTGCGGATGTATTCGACCCGATTATTTGAATCTCAGTACGTTTTGCTGCGATGAGAACATTGAATGATATTCGTAATCCCATTTGTCGATGATAATTCGAAATTAATACGTTTTCCTGAGGATTTGCTGCTCTCGACTTTCATAGCGCTCATCGTTAACAGCTTGTATAATGGGAAACTAATGGAAAACCAAACTGTGGTGTGCTTTTGAGCTAATTCTACATCGGAGCGCAGCCGCTAATGCGCTTCAGTGAAATTGTATCCAAAAGCCCTTCTTTGCTTCCGTTTGATTTACCATCACTCCGAATTTAGTTTCAGAGAGAGCAAAAATTTGATTTAACTGGGTGCTTCCAAAATTCTTTTGCCAGTGAACTGCTTTGGGCTTTTAATCCCCATTACAGCTTAGTCTAGTCGCAACATTTCGCTTTCAGCTGTTTTCTCATTCGCTTCATCTGCACTTCATCACTGAATTTCTCGAAAAAGTAGTGTCCTATTGAAACAAAAATTTGAGCATCAAATATTGATGCACATTTGGACAACTCGATAGACAAATGATATTCTATGGAAATATGATGAGGAGTTAGTAGTTTCACAGGATACCGTGAATGGAGAAATGACGCAACACCATGAAAATGACAGATAAAAATGTGGGAAGATATACACTCAGAATGCTTAGAAATGGCGCATGAAGAGATACAAATCAGGAAGAAATGTTAACATCATGATGGCCCTTTAGAGGCTTCACGCAAGAACTCTTACTATCAAAAAAGCTCGTCAGATAAAACATGCGCACGAGAGTGCAACGTCAAAAGCGGAAGTTTCGATTTATCGCGAAGGTAGAGCAATTTCGAAGAAATTACTCTAATCATTCACCACTGTTGCATGAATTGTAACTCAGGCTGAGAATGCGAATGACGAGGAATGATGAGTGATGAGAATTTTTTTCAATATCGCGTTCCTTTGCAATAAAAAAATGTGCCACTTTTTGGTACTGCGAGTGGTTGCAGCATTACTAGTTCCTCTTATGTGCTAAGCAACTTGAAAATACCAAACAACATCCTCCATGTAGCTTTTTCCGACTAGAACGTGATTCATAGGAACATATGAGAAAAACTCGCGCTTCACGAAGGAGATCAGTCCTTGGAAGAATGCCCGTTACTACTAACTTAAACATCTCTTCATTCTTCACTGCTCCCAGAAGTTGCCGACAACTGAGAGCAATGAACAACCGATGATAACATGAGGGACCGATAAGAATTCATTAACGATAACGGGTGAGAAAGATGAGTGGGTGAAAATGCTTAAAAGCAGCTCTACATGCTACACTCAATTAAGCAAAGCGCATACGTGTATGTACTTTTAATGCATCACAAGTC
The DNA here is from genome assembly GCA_022844705.1 of Toxascaris leonina. Classification (NCBI taxonomy): domain Eukaryota; kingdom Metazoa; phylum Nematoda; class Chromadorea; order Rhabditida; family Ascarididae; genus Toxascaris; species Toxascaris leonina. Next base: position 45,731 of record JAARMF010000180.1, on the reverse strand, counting down.
TATTTCACTGCAACATTCATTGGTCTTGTGCACCGATTTCAGATTGCGCAGAGCAAAAATTTCGAATAGATTTTGAGGAATATTTGCGAAAATTTCGATGCGAAAAACTATCTGCACATCCGCCTTGAAAGCTCCTAAAGGGGAATATATACAACTTTTCGAGCACACGCAAAAGAGTTTGTCCAAAATTTTGATGTGGAAATCATTATACATGTGTGCATAAATGTACGAATAAAGACTTCAGGTTCTGAAGGTAATGAATAAGCAATATGCGACTTCTGCCAGAAGCAACTGCCCGTGGACGCGTTACAAGAATGCTCGTGGTATAGAAAGTCGGACGAATGAAAAAATCGAGTTTGCAGACATCACGCGGTAATGAAACTTGCCGTTGCGTCGAGGCAATCGAATGGAAAACGAGTGAGTTTGTAGGGCTGAAACGATGTTCACTGCGCATATAGATTTAAAAAGTGCTGACACAGCTTAAAGTTTCATGTCTGCGTCTCGGAGCACAGCTTGTTGCAAACAGCCGCAGAGATGCGTTTATCCTCTATGCTCCATAGTACCGCATACATATTTAGCAAACGATTCACTTTAGAGCCGGTTGAAAGAGCACTCATTCCCCTCTCTTCTGATGAAGAGGTGTACGATTGGGAATACCAGTTGTCATGGTAACTGCCGAATTTAGCAAAATATGCCAACGAATTCGATCACAGCAAATGAGAGTTCGCGTGAAAAATTAATTCGCTTGTTGGGAGTGTTGAAGCGCGGAGAGGAAATGCTGATGTGGCGAACTGCTGTGGGCACCCAAAGAAGCGAGCTGTTTTCATCCGAACGACTGAGGCTTCTTCTTGGATTGCTCACGCAGACCAGTACTTGCCATTAGCTGAACATTCGATATAAACATTCAACACCAAACAGCACTCTAACCCATCGATGGCTGCATGCTTACGGTTAGCAGAACAAACTTTACATATGCAATTGGAATTTTGTAAATTGTGGCAAAAAGAAAGAAATTCCAAAACTTTTTCAGAAAAGGCGCTGTAGTGCAATAGATAAGCGTGCAACTTTCTAGCCGTCAGTTACATTTATTCTAAGCACACAATACTACTCTTGTCACAAAATTTGGCGCTCCTCTTTAGTATCTTCTGAGTGAATTTCATGGGGCAGTCGCCTCAACGTCATGTCTGAAAATAGGTCACCATATGGTAGCGTTTGAAATTTTTCGTCAGTTCATCAAACATAGGTGGTGAGTTCCCTCTTATCAAATGAGCGGGCCATTATTTTTAATCATTCGGAATAGAAGACCAAAACCATCTGCCCAAAAGAGCTAATGCGTCCCTATTATCACTTCTTGTTGTACAACAACAAAAAAAGATATCTGAAGCCTTTTCGACACTCTAGCCAACGCTAATGCGAGTATTTTCGCTTCAACGCCACGCTGTTATCGGAAGCTCCATTTGTTAGCTGTGATTCTCTCTTTCAATCGCATCACTTCACTCTTAGTGAAAGTAACACTCAGATCAAAAACGCTTAGAAATATCCACGAGAAATAAATCGATATCGGCTTGGACAACAAATCTTTACAAACGATGCAGGAGCTGACGCTTTACTACCGGAAGTTAAAAACAGCGTAAAGCATCTGCTTATCCTCATAATCCTTGTCATATGTATTCAGCGTAAAATAACTAGTGAGTGAGCACTCAGACGCACCTCGCGCAAAAGCCAGCCTTTTCCGCCGACCTATAAAACCAAAATTCGCAGGGCCGCGCGCATACGTTTCATCCATGAGGCTGCCCAGCAGATCTGAATGAAGCAGCAGAATAAGAAGAGAACAGAGAATCACCCTCTACGCACTGCTAATCTTCTCCCATACTTTTATGGCTCTAGTCTAGATCGCCAATGACGAAAACAAACATGTTGATTTAAACAGCAATCAGGCGTGTGTTTTGCTTCGCAGTGCAGACTGAATTAATGGTGGTATAAAAAAGTTTAATTTCAGGGAAATGCTACTGAAAATTTTAAAATAAAACAGTAAATACCACTCGACATGCTCTGTGTTGTCTCCGGCGTTAAGAATATCGCGAAATGGGCAGCTAATGGCATTGGATAATCGCAGATGCCTTATTGTGCAAAAATAAATTTGCAAAATTGTTCTGTTGAATGCACCGTTCTCCTTCAGAAAAATGACTCTCTCCCAAACACCTGCAAAAAAGGAAAAAAAAAGAATAAAAGAACTTCCATCCACAAATACGGACGTCTTCGAGTGCTGCATCAAGCCTCGCATATTAGTGCTGTTCTATTAGGATGGCTGTTATGCTCTAACAGATTATTGATCAACATCAATTCACTGAACACCACCCCAGACAGAACCAGTGAGCAATGGTACTAGCGCTGATGACAATGTCTTAATGGAATATACTGAATACGCTAAAGGCGTTCGTGAGCAGCTTACTTGATGGACCTCCTGCTACTTCAGTACGTGAATAAATAAAAGATATGTACATAAAGAAATGAGAAATGCGAGGAAGGCGTCATACGCAGAGACATTTGCAGTGGTTGTTGTATGGCTTCAATAGTTTTTTTTATGAAGTGGATCTTCCTATATTCGAACAAAAATCTCTTTGTGAGGCGCAAAAAAAACGAATCTCTGACGCTCCGAAACATTTCCTACAGTTCTGACAAGTGGAATTGATGCTGTGTTATAACATTTCCCTGAACATATCTCGTCGCACAGATTCCTTCAACATGATGAATCAAGTGCATTTTCATTTAACGTTTCTGGAACGAAATAGCCCTCAAAGAAGATCGGAAGTCAATGACACTATATAAACGGAGTAGGCTGGTTATGGATTGTCCGAAACGACTGCATGGTTTTAACCATCTGATGAAATGAAAAACGCTTTTAGGTTTTCAAACAAGAATATCAATAATCAGGTTACTGACCGTATCTGCATATGTGGAAAGCCGGCAATGCTGCAAATAGCATGTAATTCTACGTATTTACAACTTCTGCGCCTTTCATAAATACTTCACTCTCACTGTGAAGACGGCTTAAAGGTTGATTGCTAGGCAAGAATGACACAACAGAAACAATCGACAAGAATCGAGCTGAATATTCTTCAGCGACTAGTGAAAAAAGAAACACGAAAGAGTGGAATTAACACAACTGCCTTGCCTTAGAACTTCCATCAATAAATTTGTTTGGATTCGCGATGTTCGTTTTTATGTTGCTGGGACTCTTTTTTGGTGCCCAAGAAATAAAGAAAAAACTCCTATAGAGAAAGTTTTGGCACCCTGATTTAAATTTGCTGAGAAGCAAAGCATGCAGCATCTCTCACTTGTTGCTTTTTCTTTAAAGCAATTCATTCTACTAAGGAAGAATGCGAATTTTGCTCTGTTTGTGTTTGTCTTACAAATATTCATTGCGCCATTTTGTGATATAGTCTTACTTACTGGTTTTTTAATTTCATTGCGATATGTTTCGACAAACTTTGGCTTCTTCGCGCTCGTTATTATAAGCCTCCTCCTCTTTGGATCGGACACTGAGATAGGCTTTAGTTCCCGAACCTTTTTCCATTCGTCTTGCAATGTACTCATGCTGATGCACTTAAATGGTTATGCATCTATATCATTCCGCTGGAAGAGAAATGGCGGAAATAAAATACAAAGCAGTGAGAAAGAAAATACAGCAAAGTAGATAATAAAAATAAAGTGCTAAAGTGCAATTGTGATAGAGCATATATGAAAACAGCCAGCGATTTTACGCAATGAAATTAGTAACCCAGTACAACTTGTGCTCTCAAAATCTTCGCTTCTCCCTCGAGCGAAGAGAAAGTTCTTTTGAGGGCAATGAAAAAACAAACAAAAAAGGAGTCACTAGTGACGCGATTTTTTCATCGATCACTCAAATAGGGCTCATCTAACAACGAAGTAGAAATTCATAAGAGTGCATAAGCGTGCTCGAAAGGAATGTGATTGAAGTTTTCTCATTATCAAGCAAATTTTGCATATTGGTGGAAAGAATCAGGCACTGGCGAATTGAACCGAATGAGCCATTCAAACAGGGATGGAAAATGGGCAAGGGTGAAGAAAGATGAAAAAAAATACGGCTGACACTTCTAAAAGAAGCGCTGTGAAACTGCGCCTAACAAACGAATGTCCTCATTCGTGAAAGCCGTTTCTGAATGCATTTAGCGGTCAGTAGGAAAAAAATTCCCCAACAATCGAATGGAAATACATAATTGGGGCTGAGATTTTCAGAGACGTCTCAGAAGGGCCCAGGCCGCCGACGGAGCGCAGCAATGCTCGTCGCATGCAACCACCAGCCGTTCGTACTTCACACAGCCGAAATTTGGATCTTTCCTATCGATAAGCAAATTACACGCCACTAGCTAACAAGCAATTCATACAAATGCCACGGTAATCCAATTGAAAACAACCTGAATAGGAGTCTCACAGTAAATAGGCAGCATAAAGCGAATACCATGACCAACGGCATCCATTCAAAAATACAGCACTGCGCCATAGGTCGCCTTTGAAAACTTCAACCGTTAGACCATCACCACCTGTCATTTATTGCCTGGAACGCCTCGTTTACAAATATCTTTGATTTGTCGATAAAAGAAAGGCTAAAAATTCAGCTCACTGGATGAGAAAGAGATATCTATTCTCGTTGTCTTTATCTGGACACAACCGACTTTTGAAGCTTAAAATACTCGACGTGACGCTTATAACGCATAAGCCACTGCAGTTAGAAAAATCAGAAAAAGCTTTCATGAAGTTCAAAACCACTGAGTCTTTGATGACGCAAACAAAGAGAAAACGGACTGTTCATCACAATGTAAACATTCTTCTGGCAGTGCAATTGTACTGCACTATATCTGTTCCATTGTATAAACATCAACTAATTTAAATACAAGTCGCCATTACTTGCTGAGTTATTTTTTTAGTTAAACAACACCAATATTTTAAATGAACGATTTCAGCTACAACGCACTTCGGAAACTCTCACTTGCACTCTTGGGTGTGTGCACTTCATCGCTCTTTTTCACTGACACGAGACATGAAGGCATAAATTTTGTCAAGAAGAAGAACACTGTGCTGTTCCACTGTATAAACATTCGCTATTTTCAAACGAAGACCCGTTTCTGCAAATCTTGAGAAATGGTTTAATGGCAACGCTAATTTCACTGACGCAGTTCATTAACATTAACTTTAACTCAGTTCATCTACTGCACGCTTATGAGGAATCATAATTAAAGCCATATGTTGCAATATCATAGCTGCTCCGGAATCCGTGCACCAAAATGGTTCAAGATGACCAACAGTGGTAAGCATTTAATATTCGAGATCTGTTCATGTGGTGATTTATGGATTTGTTTCGATTAGCTGTCTGCGCCGATAGTCAACAGCCATCGCAACTGCAACTTTATCATGATCTTTTAATCATCTTCCTCAGACTGTCTGAATCAACCTCCACATGACACTGGTCCACCACATACCGCACAGACGACAATCGTGAGTAATAATCCCTATGCCTGAAATGAAGGTGCAAGGAGTGCACCATGAGCATATTCCTTGACGTGTATGTGTGGAAGTTACCAATGATAAAGATGAAGAAACAAGCAAAACTGGACAGAAACTTGCAGTTTTCGCACTCATGTGATAGAAAAAAGAGCTGTGAACCTTTCGAGTGCGAACGAACTGAAAAGTTAACAAGAATTCATGCAACGGTCAGAAGAATTCCATATAGGATAAGAGCCTACCCTTTCAACGCTGAATACCACAAGTTTCTTGGCAAAGTATTTGCTTGAATAGGAGACGATCTATTCTAGAAATAGAAGATTGGTTTTATTAGCGCAATGCATTTCATCTGAGGCCATACTACATAGGAGATTTCTTGCACTCAGTCGTTGAGGAGCTGCTCCTCAATTTAGTGTTCGGTGGTGCTGTGACTTGTTTTCGGTAGTGCTGACTCTCGTACCAATTACATATTTGTTTCCGGGTCTTTGGAAAGTTTTCGTCGTCCGCTAAAAACAATTCCACCAACATGGCAGCTGCAAACGATCGTGAAAGCCTTTCAGCACTGTGCGGGGAAATGCGGATTTAGTTTTCGTTATCTCAGTGCTCTCCGTCAATCACAAACGGTACTACCTCAACCGTTTCCGCAGCCCCAAGTGATTACACTATTAGGCCCACTAAACTCAGAGATAAAAATTCATCACTGGCAAAGATTTATATTTTGTTTTCATCCGTGGACGAATTATTATAAAAGTAAGCAGCTTCCTCAGCCTGACCTTTCGGTGGTTTAGAGATAATGCCACGTTTCTTATTGGAAACGATCGCACCTTTGTATCGCCTCATCTTCACTCTATTCGATCATTTATCGAACCTCTGGATCAAAAATGTCTGGATTTATTGAGTGTAACTTTACTAAACGAGTGCTTCAAAGAAGGACATATTTATCCTTCTATTTCAAAGCAATATGGTGTCATCTAAGTTAGAGCAATTAGAGTTCGAACTCAGCACTGCGGAAACATCACATAGCAACACTAAAATGAAGGTTGCCACAACTTTCCTTGAAAAGAAATTTTCTATGGATTCAACGATTAGATCATACGGCTTCAAGACGAATTTAGCTAATTCAAGAAGCGATATACGTTTTTTTGCTTCCGAGATGGTAGCAGTTTGGAATAACATCAAACTGAATCCATCTATGGCTGCTCCATTGATGAGTTTAAAACGTTTCCCTAAACCATTCTTGTTCATTAAACTGAGCGTTATTCCTAGGCACTTGAGTGCCTAGGTTCCTAGGCACTTTACGAACAGCGTTATTCCTCAGCAATCGGCATTCATTTATTCGTGTTCAGTCTATGAGCGTTAGTCATCATTATTACCTGAATCCCGCCTTTATCATATATCAGCTGTTGCAGCACACCCTATTAATTAGTCCTGAATATTGTAAATACTATAAATGCTTCGAAATGTGCTCGATTCCTTCTAGCACATTACTGGCCTTCGTCACATGCGCCTTTATAGGAACAACGAAAAAAAATAAAACAAACCTTCCTTCAGATTCAGTCCCCTCCTCCTCTCTTACATATGCATATCTAGTGGCCATTCCAACTGAGACTAAAAAGGTTTCATAATTTCATATAATACCACGCAGTATCAAAGCCTAGCGGAACAAATAGAAGGAGTAGGAGTAGATAACAAAATTCACAACATATATTGAGTGCAAGTGCTGCAGGCATTCGCTTAGAAAAAAGATAGCTTCAGCGATTTGGTTCGTAAAAACGCTGTTTTTGCATCTGGATTGTCTACTCCCGTACAAGACTGTACCAAATTTGCTTTGACTGTTTCCTCTCCGCCAGATTTCGCCTATATCTATCCGGGCTTCGGTTTGGCCTCAGAACTTAATATGCTGCTGTCCTACGAACTGAAAAGAAAACAATTACTGCTTAAATGGTCCCCATGGCCTCAAAGTGAGCAACACTTCTTTACGTTATCTAGCATGAAACTGTCTTTAGAAGCAAGCATTCTTCGGGCGTTCAAAGCCCAGCTTTTGCACGAAATTATACATAATTTATTTACTGATACTACTGCGCTGCGAATGTTTCGGAACCATTTACAAAATAAGGGAACTTAGTGGACTCATTTTTGGAACAGTTAAGATCAGTTAGCAGCAAATCGGAATGCGAAATCTCACAGAAAGGAAGTTGGCGCTCAACACACAAAATAATACTGCCATTTTTCACAAACTCTTTTCTATGAATCCATATAGCGTTTATGGTGCTATTCGCAGACAATCCGAGCACGGAAGACTAAAAGTTAGAGAAAGAACAAGCTAGATCCTCAACGAGTCATTCTGCTTGCGTTTAAAAAACATCTTGCATTATAAAGGATTCACATTCACGAACATGAGCGAAAAATGCGCAGTAATACTAAGGAGGAGGGGATCACTTTCAGAGTTCAGTGAATCCTCAGTGGGGCAAATTGGATGAAAAGAATGAAAATTTTGCAACCTTCGTTAAGTAATTGAATGAACCAAGGGTTCAGTAACTATGGAAGATGATAAATTACATATCTTTCAGCCTTTAATAACGCGATTCGAGTTTCTGTTCACATTTTATCGTCAAAGAGCGAGGGAGCTATTTGCACCTCGGTAGAGAATCTGCTCTTTTGAATTTTGAGCGCTATCAATCGACTCCTCGTTTTTTCCCACTTTATCAGAACGATAACAAGTCCAAAGACTTCTTTTGCTCAAAAGTGTGCAATTCTTTGTGCGGTTGCTTATTGGCTATTCACTGTGAAAGAAGAAGGTAGGTTTTGTAGAAAGATGACTCTGTAATCTATTTTACCACCATTCCCTACTTGCAACGCTAATCAAAGCGCTCGCAAATAATTAAGCGCTACTTGCAACATCCTTATCTGTCGAACTGTGGCGCCGATGCGTTATGAATCAGTTCTCTTTTCGTTGAGTATGTCGCAAAGATTTGAAATAAAGTCACCACTAAAGTCATCGGCTTAAGTAAGTTGCTCCCGTTGTTCTTAAAAAAACCCTAAACACCACTAAAATTTTCTAGAACGTTCCAGTCATACCATCCTTTTGCAGAAACTTTCAAGGGAAGATGCTTGATGAGAAAGCAATGTTACTACGGATAGCCTAGAGGTCTGGCATCTTTTGAGTTTCCCTCCCCTGAACACACTCCAAGGCAGAGATCCTACTTGTCTGCAAAACTTATGTTACTGAAATAATTGTATGATGAGCTTCAGCTGACTGTAAGCATTTTGCGGTACAAAGTACGCCTAATGCTATTCTCAGCAAGCACTGTGAAAATGAAACCACGTATGGAGAAGTAGCACAAAAGAGCATTTTGTGGGCGTTTGCCAATGGAAATTATGGTTGAATTAGGCAGGTTCGGATGATCGAAAGGATACAAGGGGCAACCATCGATGGTTTAATAGAACGATAAAAACAATTGGGAAGTTGTTGTAATGAATCGAAAGCAAGTCACTCGAAAAGCATAAGCGAACAGCGGCGAGCAACTATCGTCCACTTCTACGATGCCGTTGCTATGACGAAGAAATAGCAGCCATGAGCTGAAAATGCGAAGATTTTCATTTCATTGCGTGAAGATTGTCGCCTTCAGCAATCACTCAATCAAAACAAGACGTTCACCATCAAACGTATAACCATTTCTAACATCAAAAAATTGTATGACGCATGCTTTGGCCATATAACAGTTACAAGCAGCAACCGGCACTTCTCATCGAAGAAGTGTCTGCAAAATGAAGAAGGAAATTTCCGAGGAAGATAATCGAACAAGAAATCAAAGCAGTGAAAGTTAAAAATAAAAGACCCGATGTATTCCTTCTCAATCATCACTCACACTTTCTCCCAACAAATAAAGTACGCACAGTCACCAACTAAATTAAAAGTGAACAAAAAGAAATATTTATAATTGATGAGCGATGATTTTGTTCCCAATCATGCAAATGAAGCCTCACATTCCGCTCCTATATTTTCCACATCTGCTTTTGCTTTAATACTGAGTTGAGTCAAGTGTCGACACCGAACGCGAAGCAGTTGTATTAACGAGGGAATGAACAAGAGTCACAACAATATGATTCAGACAAGTCAAAACCGGGTTGAAACAAACAAAAAAATGTGGTCTTTTGCATGAAGCACGTGAAGATAACTAAAGTATGGTTGATTCACTAAAAACCAAGCTTCTAAATGCAGCGAGTAGTTCAAATGCTGTAGGTCAACCGATTCATGTCAAGTGCGAAACATGCAAAAGGCGAGCACATGATCGTATTAGAAATCTCACAAGCGATTATTTCGCTAATTACGACTGGTGATCCAGAGCGCTCTTTTCACAAATTCTCTGAATTGGCCCACTTTTTCAAAAATGATGTGTGACATTGTGGCTGGTAAGGAGCGAGAAATTTATTAGATTTGAATGATGATGATTTATCTCTAAGATGCGAGAGAAATAGTGCAACGTCAGGGTGAAAGAAATGTTTTGTGATACTGCAGGAGAGTAAAATAAAACACCTAAAAACTGTTCAAGGAGAAGCTGAGCTTGAAAGTGATCCTCACCATTAGTGATACTGCCAGACGCTCCGTGGATCGACGTGGCGAGATGCTTGAAAATTTTTCGCAATGTTTATTCAAGTGCCATTGTTCTCCATTTTTCTCTGTTTGTGAAACGTACCAGCAAATAAAATCCAATCCTTCGTCGAGTCCTTAAGACTTTGAATTCACTCATGCTATGCAGACTTAAAAATGAGTCTCTGTTATGCTCACTTAACCTGTGCAATGCTCTAGCTGACCGAAATTTATGAATCCTTCTTTGCTCAAGTTTCAGAACAATCGTGCGATGTATTATCGCTTAACGTTTGTTTGCTTTATTGATGTTTGTATTTGTGCAGATGCGAAGCGAATCCAATGGGTGACGAAATGAACAACAAGGGGATTAATAACCGACTTTGAGGCCAGGTGTATACGAATTGGTGGATGAAAGAAGCGATAAGACTGTTGCTGCTCGATGAAAGGAGACGCTGGCAGTTTTGGACGACATAACGCCGCATTTCGACAACAATGCGCGAAAATTCGCCAGCCGTAAACAGAAGACCAGCTTGCAGCAAGTTACAGTAGCATGCTCGAGATCATACACTGTTGAACAAGGTGAGATAATGTCCATAATGTACGTAACAGTAACAATAGGATGCTCGAGATCATACACTGTTGAACAAGGTGAGATGATGTCGACTGAAGACAGAAAGTTAAATTGTGAGACGGAGGAAGAAAGAAAAGACTGTTTCGTTAAGTAGGAATTGAAGCTCAAAGAAACAAGAGAAGAAAGACCATATTCAAATGTGGGATGGAAGAGAAACAAAGAAGTGAGACTTTGGCAAGTCGAAGAAACTTGAGGTCTGCTCGTTGACATGGGCTCCAAAGCAGAGGAAAACAAAGAAGACAGCGATCCCATTAGTGACACGAACATTTTTGAGAATTACTGAAGGAAAATAAAGAAATGCGTAGGACAGTTCGAAAAGTTCAACATAGGGATTGGCTGACGATAGTTGCGAGAACGCAGGACGCGAATCGAGACTGCGTTAACGATATTATGGGAAAAGATGGCTGTGCGAAAAGAAGAGGAGATCTTCTGGATGTCCTTAAAGAAACGAATTAGAAGAGGAGCAGCATTGCTGCATGAGGACGGCTGCGAGAACCTGAGATTTTTGCTATGTTCGAGAGAAGGGGTTAAGAAGGCTTGCGATTAAAATAGCTTGTATCTCATGTGTGAAAGGTCAACACCAAAGTTGACTTCTGAAAAAAGAAGTCAGCCTTTCGTAGAATATTCATCGAATATAACTCAAAACTGACGTCCTTTCTCCACAGGTCAACAATTAACGCGGTATGACGGCAAATGTGAAACGGATGTTTCTCGATTCGGATGGTGAAAAAATTGCCCAGGGAGTCCTTGGCACTCTGATCGACCTCACGGAGGAGGCGATGGACCCTCGAAGAGCAACGATCAATGTGTCCGTGAAAGTCACTTTTAAAAATCCCAAATTGGTCCTGCCTCGCAACCTTCTTAAGGTGAAAGCGCTCAGTTGGGAAAACGCCTTGATTTAATATTTCATCTCACCGATGCAAAACGAGGTAGCTCCTAAAGAAATTCTTTTTTCCACTGACGTATTAAGGGCGATAATTGGGAAAAGACTTTGATGCTCGATCATATTGCCATATAAGCGGATCTGAGAGCTAATAAAGCATTTGATCGTACATCATTTCGCAGCGAACAGCTCGGACTTTTAAAAGAAAGGCATGAAGGAGTCGTAAAACGCTGTACAGGAAGGAGAGGGGACCACAGCATGGACGAATTCGAAGACATGTGCGATGGCTGGCATTCAAACTTTCGGACGAATGCAGTTGATTTCGAGTTCCGGCGAATGAATGGTGCGGCTCCATGCCAGCTGTGAAGTTAGGCAATTAAAACCATAGATAGAGTGAATGATGTTAATCGGAAGATGGATCTCATTAACAATCAAGGTAGCGGTTCTTATTAGAAGAGCGAAGGAAGACAATCACATGAAAAAAGTGTTACTGTTCAACTCAGCAGGACTTAGCTGATCTTTAGCAGGTGGAGCTCATTGCAAAAACTTGAAAAACCATTGCGAATAAGCAGCGTGTAGCTCTGAAACCTACAAATAACGAGTACTCGATCAAACCATGCCGAAACACTTTTTTCGTATAACATTTCGCAGAGGGAACAGACACAATTCGCGTTATGCTAAAGGAAAACAAACCTTAGCGGCAGTACAGAGAAATTGTATGAAAAGATTATGGCATAATAGAAATGATCTTCTTCATCCCGAAAAATAGCCGGTTCTTGAAGTCGATGCCTCGATAACCCCACGCAACCATGTACAATTATTTATCGGCATCTGGATATTCAATTCCTTAATTTCTTCATGCTGTTTCCAAATTTGCATTCTAACTTCCGAGGCTAGTGAGCTTGCTCTGTACGCACCGTATTTTAGATTCAGCTTAAGAAACAGCTCCTCTGTGCGAGTACTACAGATTTGGAATGAACGCGTCACTAGAGTGGCCAAATCCATTAGCACTGAAATTATTTGGGAGGCTGGCGAGTTATCACAGTCCTGAAACGGCACACCACACATTTCAGAAATTAGCGATTGAAATATTTCTATCACCCATTTTGATTTGACTAGCTTGAATCTGATTTCACATTTTTATACTTTAAGTATGCGTTTAATGCATAACCGTACCTTCATTCATCACTATGTTTAATACTTTTCTTAGGCATGTCTTCGTGTTATAAGCAGCCTATCTCTACTTCCGAATCTGTAAACTTAACCTGAAACTCCTCTCGCACATACCTTGGGCACTAAAGTAGTGGTTCATTTTTTTCTCTTCAGTTGGCTCATTTCTCAAAGGTAGTATTGCTTGAAGCAGGTTGTGCCCTTTTGCGATGCACGGCCTCCACTAATATCGGCGCTGCATGACTTCGTGAGATGAAGGAGGTATCCAATAAAATATGTTAAGGGGACGGCTGTCCATAAACAAACTTACGCTATACTCACGACCGCTCTCTTCATCCGCCCCTCCCGTCCCCCTCC